>JACCGJ010006451.1:0-58781 GCA_013407085.1 Atriophallophorus winterbourni
TTTTACCGATCGCAATGAAGAGGTCATGAATCTTTCTCGGGACTGGCACATTTCAGTAGCATCGTTTGTCCGACCAGGCCTGAAATAACCCGCAACATCTGTTGTGGTCGTCCAACCGATCTGATCTCCATGTCATTTCTTCCCATCGGATACAGTGTAAGCTAACACCGATTAATCGTATGTACACTGTTATTTTTCGCGCATGTTGGAGAATTTGTTTTTCATTTAAGTGACCACTGGTCACTACCAAGACCGTTGAAATATTCACAAATTTGTTCATGATGGTCCATAATCGAAGAACTGAGCTCGAGTTTTGCTCTTATTGAAGCTCATCAGCAGTACATATCGGATTCTGATTCGACTGTCTAATACCATGACGCGTCAATATGTAAATAATTTCTGTTGTCGATCAAAATTGTGCGGAAGGGACAGAGAAAACAAAATGACGATTATCATTGTTTTTAGTGCACGACTCTGTTTGATGCACTAGGGTATCTCAATGGCTTCTGATAAGCAACCATTTAAGTGGATTGATAACATTGATATTGCTTGAGTTTCAACAAAGCTTGCAGCGAGTAGAATATAACTTCCCGTGCAATCGATTTAATTTTGATCAAATACTAAGTCTTCAGTTGTCTTGGAACTGAGACACAGTACTAAATCCCTACAGAAACTGCCTTCATATATCTTAACCTGTGATGCTTCCGCTGTTGTTGTGTGGACTACTCCCTCCAAATATATTCGTATATATTTGTGATACAAATTATGATTTCACGTCTGAGTATGCCCGTGTACAAAATAATTTCCCCTCCAAATATTCGATCATGACATGAGTACAATGTCCAGGAAATTATGAAATTTAACCAGAACACATGCCAATCCTCCATAGTTAACAGCAACCTCAGGATTATATTGAACCTTCGAATACATTGATGGTTATTGCAATGAAAGAGCATTGTTGGAAGCGGTATCATTTAGGTACTCTAAGCAATTCTCGCACCAGGATATAATACAATTAACTCCCGAGACTACAGAATAAAGCGGAACAGTTTGATTTGTCACACTTCAGTTGTGATTGATGGCTTTTGCGCGAAGAGCATATCTGATCTTTTCATAGATTTGCTAGTATTATTAGTCTCAATGTCTTGTGCCATTCATGATAAGATTTTCATTCTTTATCGATATAGCGCAGTAGCCGACGATACGTTGGTTGAATGTGCATCGAGATTTAAGTCCTTGTTTAATGATAGTTTGATGATTATTTGGGATGAAGTGTATTTGCTCTCTGGTTTTTAATATAGACTTCCGTTGAGTGAAAATCAACCTGATGACGGATCTTTAAGTGTGCATTTTTGAAAAATCTCATACAAATTTAACACAACTTTAGGTCGATGTTGCAACTGCGATTGGTGAACCATGGGCTAATTACTACATGTAGAATTGCAAATATTAATATGAATCAAGATAATTAACTAAACGTCATAAAGCATAGTGTTAAATTGATGATAATACACCGCGTATTAGAGTTCGTATGGATTAGCGGAAAGTTGAAGAGCGCAGTTCACAGTCATCATGTTTATAGAAAGGCCGATGGTGTAATATTTTTATCGTATTCACTACCTCAGTATTTGGTGATATTTTTAATCGGAATAAGACATACATTTTCAAACGAACATCACTCGTGAGCCGAACATTGTATCTGCAAGCGCAACTTGTTTACCATTCTTTGATTGTTTCAAGCGCATTCGGATCCTCATCCTACTGTCCCTATCTCATGAGTGCAAACAGCACGAAACCGATCGTGGGGGTGTATGATGGAAATGCATGCAAATGAGCTTTTGTATCTAATCGTTATATACTAGTTTGAGTTTCACATTTTTATTCATAACGTAATCCTTTGGTGTAGGAAATTGTGGCTTTTAACGAAAAATTCCTTCAATTTATGAATGTGTAAAACTAAGCCATTCCGAATCCTAGGTAACCTTGATTGTGATGCACAGAGTATATGCCAATTTTGACAACACTTTAATTTTCATTACAGGGATTGTGGATTTTATGCGGATTTGAGAGTTTTGACGTCTTAATTAAAACGCTTGATCATATCTTAGTGAGTAACATGCTTTTAAAAGAACAGTATCATTTTAAATGTTTTTATTACTCTTTTTTGTTATTTATTAATTGACTCACCAGTTTATTATATTGCTTTTAATCGCTGCTTGCTGTACTCTTAGCATTCATTCAATTTTGTAACGCTCTTCGTAATTTTATGGGGTCTGTTGCTTTCATTGGACTAATCATATCGCACCATGCCTTGTTGGAATTCCTGAAAATTAAGGACAAATGTATTAAAGTTCAAAACGTGGGTTAGATTAAGCAAGACTGTAGTTGTTGGCCTCCTTTGGTCGATGTCGACCATGGATGTACATCACAAACAAATGAATTTTCATGTTTTACAGCTTTTGGAATGACTAAACAGTCCGATTCGTGAGGAAAAATCTCTTCCGCAGTGCTTGCAACAATGGTCAGAACTCTGTTGTAAGGCGTCATTTACACGCCGGCGGCGTCATCTTCGTTCAGCAGCCAAGAGATCTATCTGCTCCTCCCCAGCTTGCAGACGACGCTTTACACAATGCCTTCAAAGTGAGCGGTCAAGTGCAAGTTCTTCCCAGCTCGCGGGGTCATTGCCAAGAGCATTACAGACGTCTTTGTATTGCAAGTGAGGTCTGCCCAATGGTCGACTTCCTAATCGCAACTCACCATGGAGAAGATCTTTCGGAATACGACCATTTTCCATTCTATAGACATGACCACCACCGTAAGCTTTGTAAGACCGAAGGTAGTAGTCGGGACAGGGAAAGCACTTAATTAGCATTCCAACTCTGATTGGTGGTCTCACTAAACGGTCCACAAATATCCTTCGGGTTTCAGTCGTTTAGATAGAGACAAGATCAATTTTCCTAAAATGATCATTTGTCTGCGCTTCTATTGCACGCACCCCACGACCGGTTTCGTGTTATTTGCACTCATCAGACAGAGACCGTACGATCAGCTCCGCATGCCTTGGTCGATTTACCCATATTATTCTTACTTATGAAATTGTCTCCCGAAAGACACACTAAGACCCTTGTTTCAGGAGTGTAGTGAGAATGGGACACGAAGACATACCCAAACCCTTCACATCACATCCCAGCCAAACGTAAATTTCTTCAATGTTTATTCACACAGTCATTCACGTGTGCGCGGCTAACCGTGTGACAGATGTGCATAAACCTAACTAGGTTATCAAAACTTTTCTTAAGATTGTACAGAATATCAATAGTAATCGATATTCGTCCGTCGCAGGGCCGATTGACATATTGTGGAGATTTCAGCCATGTCAAACTTGTTAACCGCGTGTTGTCCAGCCATATTGATTTCAAATGCCATCACGGCAGGCGTTCACCGTATAGCTTAATAGTACGCCACAGTACCACTAAGTACGCAAAGTCCGAACGTACCGAACTTACTAGCATTTAAGCTTGTTTCATTCGCAGATAATGTAAAAATCTGGACGAAGGTCAACTCTATCGAGGACTGTCAAGTTCTGCAAGGAGATTTGAATAATCTGCACCAGTGGTCAATCCAAAACAAACTGCCATTTAATTTCCGCAAGTGCAAAATGTTGCAAGTCGGAAAACCCTTTCCCTTTACCTACACACTTGGCAGCCACCCGTTTGAATGGAGTACATCACAAAAAGATCTCGGAATCTTGGTGTCTGGCACTTTGAAGAACAGCCTACAGTGCGAAGCCGTCTACAAGCGTGCGTGCAGCTCACTAGGTTTACTGAAACGCATTTTCAGGCGTTTCCCACCATAATTACTCGCGAAATTACTAAACACTTGCATACATCCTGTCGTTGACTACGCTGTACAAGCTTGGACGCCATGGATGTAAAAAAAACATCTCGCTCCTCGAACGAATTTATCACAAGGCAACCAAAATGGTTACCGGATTGAATAATTTACCCTTTGAGCAGCGACTGACCAGACTTGGACTGTGCACCCTCGAGCGCAGGCGTATCCTACACGAAATCACTCTGACATATCGAATCATCTACACGAAAACCCACCCTCTCAAACACCTCTTCAAGTTTGGTTCGGTTGTCCCCACACGCAGCCACCCTTTGACCCTTCAAATCCCACACTCAGGATTGAATTGTCGTCGTCACTTCTTCGCTGTTCGTGTATGCTTCTTGTGGAATAGCTTGCTGACAGATATTGTTACATCAGCGAACGAGCACACCTTTAAACAAAGGTTTCGAAACCTTATGTTGAGAACTACTGCGTTGGCCCCTACCTATTGATGTCTATATTTTTTTAACGCACGGAACTACCGTCCATCCAAAGATTCTTTTCCCTCAGTCTGTGTTGCCATTGAGGATTATTTTTGCTCCACCTATGAAGAACACGGATATGATCATACAAGTAACGATTTTTTTAGACGTATATCCTATGATACTGTACAGCAATTTGCTTTTTTAACGATAAATCTTGAATCTTGAATCTTAAATCTTGAATCTTGAAGTCTGCACTGTATTGGAAACGCATGTACAGCTAATACTGAGTCCTTTTCAATGCCTGATACGCCCTCTCATATTGTAGATAATTAATGTGCATTTTATTCTCTTCACTACTTGTATGAAGTTACAAGACAGTCTCTCCTATGTAAACGCAGCAGCACGCTTTACACTTGATTCTATAAAAAATTAATATAGCTGTCTGAATAAACCTAATCTTCGAAGATCATCAAGGCTGAAAGAAGAGTTCTTACCTTCTTATTTCTCAACCAAGTTAACGCCAAATTTAAAATTCTACATGCCGATCTTGACCTGATTAATCGTTATTTTTCATGGTTGTATAAAAATTCACATACAAAACTTTACACAGGGCTACACAATAAATTTGATGTGCACAGTCATTAAATCAAGATACACACGTAAAATAATGTCTGGGGTTTCGAATGGCACTTAAAAGATTAAAACCTTTAGACATTTTGATAATTATTAGTAACAAAATGAACCTGGAATATATGGAACGCGAAATTTCGGGTTCACATTTCTATGGTTTGAATTGAATTTCTAGTAGGCCCTTGTGAAGAACAACTTTCAATAAATAATTAAACTCGAGCCCATTTAGAGTGAATGGTTGCTGTGCGGACGAATAAATTTACGCTCCCATGCTTTCTGATATATTTCCAACGTGAATGCAGTGTAAATTTCCGATCTCTTAATTTTGGATTTAGATCAATAGTGAATACCTAAAATCCAATTTTTCAAGATATAATCCGGATTTTCAAATGCCTGCACTATCGCTGGTAATTGAGAATATCGTTTCTGTTCGAATTTTGTTAGGAAGATCTCGTCATTTTTGATCGGCTGATAGTTTTTTAAACTCGATCAGATTAAAGCGCACTGAACCACATCACTGTTAACTAAACGCGTTCGCTGGTTTATTTTCTTTATTTTCATTATAACACAAATTCATCATTCAGTCCCGTGTTACAACGACGCTTGATGTGTGAAATTCGTTGAACGTAATCTACGTTGCGATTAATGCTGACTCTCCATCGACAATTCGACTTAATCTGAAATATATCAGTACGGGTCCCAGCAAGGGACTGCTTTGATGGACATGGCTCAAGTTGAAATCGGTGGAAAGTTGCTTTGATTAAATGAAGTCCAACTAATTTCATCCTCACAATAATTATGATTTCCTGTTGATATTTTCATTTTTATATCTTTATATGAAAAATAGTTGATACTTGTTCAAGAATTTACATGCCATAATTCACGTGATTATTTCCAGCCTGAAATGTGAATGCTGAGCAGAGTAAAATTGGCGACGAATATGATATCATCACCATCATCGCTGGAGCAAAAATTAACATAATAACAAATCAAATCCATGTATAATTTTATGTTTTTTTACAACAAACGTATCGTATTCATACGCTGAAGCGTATAACTTCATGTTGCTGGTGCAACGAGCTTTTCAATGTGTAGCGAAATAACACTTCGTGTGGCAACGATAGATGTCTATTCCTTGAAACGAAAAATTCATTGTATTTTGTAAATTTTCCCCGGTAGCTACACGTAACGCATTTGCAGGTGTTATTCGTGTAAATATGCTAAACCAGATAACGCTATGACTAATTGCTGAATACCTGATAATATATCTAATAAAATTCAGTTAGCTTCAAGGATGTCCAATGATTAACGATGCAAATTATAATTTTGAACACGCAATAGAAACAAAGATCGAGTTTTGGACAGATGGCCCGCAAGCATATGAAGTGAACAAACCAAAGCATTAAACAAAGTTATACTTGTATGCCACTGTTATATAGGGTTCTTACAAAGAACCACGATGTTCAAATAGAGAATCAGAAAGTGATTCCTGGCAAGGCGCTCGAGGCGCTTAAAAAAGACCAATGTATCGTGGTGCTCACATCCACACTAAACCAAAGAGGAATTTACACATTACGCTGTATCGATTATTTGTGAGCAAAGCAAATGCGATGCGAAGCGACAATTGTTTATCACTTAAATTTTATATGATTGATAGAAAAATAGGTGAGACTTTTCCGCTTTATACAACAAGAATGAAAGAAAAATATATATGCAGCTTAACAGAATTGTGAATCACATAAAACGTAGATTGTTGCCTTCGAAATGGATGTGGTAAAATCTATCTAGTAAACAAAATCAATCTTTTGTTCTACGGAATGTGTTGCATTCAGATAAAAACACAAGACACGAAATACTACTTGTTCTCAGCAAAGGTATTTTCTAAAGGTTATCGTTTGAGAAAGGTGACAAAGTGAGCCAAAAATAATCAATGAAACACCCTTACCGATTGGTGCCTTAAATTTGTAAATTAGATAAATACGTGCGTGTTCAAAACATTAACGATTACAAGAAGCACAATATCTAAAAATGAACTTCGCCGTGTCTATTCTGACTGTCCTCTTGGTTTCCGTTACATTCGGGAGCGCATTGATGATCAACGTGTACACGGACCCAGACAAAGTGACCAAGGTCACAGTGAATGACGATGCCACGTTCGAAGCACTGAAGCAGGCGTTCTCGGAGATTAAGCATATTCCCGTCGAACGCATTTTTATGCTGGTGGAAGGGGATATTCGTCCCCGTGACAATGACGAACTACGACTCTGGGGTATCCTCGACAATTCATATATCCACACCAGAATTCTTCCGGAAGCAGAGACTGAAGGATCAACTGTCGAGTGAAATTTTGTTGCATAAGCAAACGCTGATTAGTTAGAATAAATGCACTATACCATATATATGCTTTGTTTTGCATGCTATGTTGTTTGCACTGTCCTTGGGGAAGGCGATTTGGGCGAAACATGAGTGAATTCTAAAACTAATAAATGTGCCATCGATGTTGTGCGTTACTATCAGTTGATGTTAACAATTACAAGGACGTTCAAATCTGGCATTTTGTTGACCAAGCGGATCATCATCCGTCGTTTGTAATCCTGAGGAACGCGCATCGCATTATATTAACAAAATAAGCTGCAGATTGCTCGTTATTTGCGTTCCGATAACAGATTAACGAGAGTCTTCTCGTGTTGTACCTATAAAGGTCATTCAATCGCAAGTGCAGCTCACCCCGCAGTCGATTTTCTGTTTCAAATTATTCATAGATTGGGATTTTTAGTACATCGTCTTTTAGTCTTTGAACATGATCGACATGGTTTATGTGCTGCTATCGAACCAACGTGTAAATTGTACGCAACACAGGTTTGAAGACGGATTCCTTTTGCTAAATTTGTCCATCTATCATATGTTTGAACAAATCGGGTGCTTTCGACATGCAAAACGTCCAACTTCTTTCCGTGCCTCAGAAGTGCATTATAATACAATAAATCATTTAGCGAGTGCGATCATTTTCTTGTTAACATCCATCAGGATTAATCCAGAATAACCAATCCATATGAGAAAATATGACTAATTCTATATCGCACTATATTGATAGGTGTCCAGCAGTGTGTAGTGATAAGTTGAGATTTGAGATGAGTGGAAATGCTTTTATCAAATGGACTGATTTTAATAGCAGAAATGGCGACGATACATGCACTCGAACAAAACAGATACATGTTGTTGTTGTTGTTGGCCTCCGTCGGTCGATGTCGACCATGGATGTACATCACATCGCATGAATTTCATGTTTTGCAACTTTTTGAATGAATAAACAGTCCGATTCGGGAGAAACAATCTCTCCCGCAGCGCTTGCAACGATAGTCAGAAATCTGTTGCATTGCATCAGTTGCACGCCGGCGGCGTAATCTGCGTTCAGCAGCCAGAAGCTGTATTTGCTCCTCCCCGGCTTGCACAATGCCTCCAAAGTGAGCGGTCAAGAGCAAGTTCTTCCCAGCTTGCGGGGTCAATGTCAAGAGCTTTCATATCTCTTTTGCAAACATCTTTGTACCGCAAGTGCGGTCTGCCCAATGGTCGACTTCCTAATTGCGACTCACCGTAGAGTAGATCTTTCGGAATACGACCATTTTTCATTCTATGGAAATGACCAAGCCACCGCAGGCGGCGCTGACGTAATAGGGTGAACATGCTCTGTAGACCAGCTTTTGAAAGCACTTCAGCGTTAGTCATTCTGTCCATCCACGATATGTTCAAGATACGACGGATGCTTCGTAGATGGAAAGCATTCAGCTTCCGTTCGTGTCTGGCGTGGGTGGCCCAGGTTTCACTGCCGTATAGTAAAGCATTTAGTACGCACGCGCTGTATACCATCATCTTTGTCTTTACAGTCAGCTTGCGGTTACCCCAAACACGAGAGTTCAATCGGGACAAAATGACAGCTGCTCTGCCAATCCGCTTATGAATCTCCGTGTCTAGCGAGAGGTTATCCGCAATGGTTGAACCAAGATATGTGAAATGATGCACTGGTTCGAGCTGACAGTTTCCTACAGTGATGATTGGCGGCGATACAGTCCCTTGACCAAGGACTTTGGTCTTGCTCATGCTGATTGTTAGACCAAAGTCTTTGCATGCCGACGAAAAACAGTCCATTAGCGACTGTAAGTTCTCTTGGGAGTGAGCAATAAAGGCTGCATCGTCGGCAAACAACAGGTCACGGATTATCACATCCCGTACTTTGGTTTGTGCTCTCAACCGGTTCAGGTTTAAAAGCTTGCCATCACTTCGCGTGCGTATGTAAATGCCTTCTGTTCTCGTCTTAAAAGCGTGCTTCAGAAGCAGAGCAAAGAAAATGCCGAACAGTGTGGGAGCAAGAACACACCCTTGTTTGACGCCTCGGCGAATTTCAAATGCTTCTGAACTGCAACCGTTAAAATGGACTGAGCCTTTCATTCCTGAGTGGAACGAAATAACGAGTCTCAGCAGCCTTGGGTGGCAGCCTATCATATCGAGCATTTTGAAGAGACCCTCCCTGCTGACTTAGTCGAATGCCTTAGTTTAATCAATAAAAACAGCGTTTAACGGCATACGCTGTTCCCGACACTTTTCGTGAAGTTGTCTCAGGGAGAAGATCATGTCAACGGTTGATCTTCCCTTGCGGAAGCCACATTGAGATTCGGAGTAAATTCTATCAGCTAAAACTTGCAGCCGGATCTGTAAGACTTTAGCAAACAATTTGCCTACAACATTCAGAAGGGAGATTCCTCTGTAATTGTTGCAGTCGCCCCTGTCACCCTTATTCTTAAATAGCGTGATGATCTTCGTGTCTCGCATCTCTTGTGGGACACCCCCCTCCTGCCAGCACTGAAGAAGCAAATGGTGAAGAGGCTGTAATAATGCTGCTCTACCGCATTTGATGAGCTCAGGTGGAATTCCGTCGTCACCAGGGGCCTTCCCATTCGCTAAGCGGTCGATTGCCTTATTGAGCTCACCAAGAGTAGGAGGGGTATCTAGATATTCAATGGTCGGCAACCGTTCGACATTTTCAAGTGCATGCGGTAGAACCGTACTGTCCCTAGAGTAGAGGGAGGAGAAGTGCTCTACCCATCTTTCCATCTGTTGAGTTTTGTCGACAATCGGGTTATCAGATAAAGATTTAATGGGAGCCGTTTTAAGTTTGTTTGGGACAATGGCTCTCTTGATCCCATCATACATACCGTGAAAATTGCCGGTATCCGCAGCTTTTTGGATATTGAGGCTAACTTCAGTCCAATAGTCGTTTGCACAACGCCTTGCAGTCTGTTGGACCTTATTTCTAGCAGCTCTTAGAAGACGTAAGTTTTCATCTGTTGGCATACCTTTGAACCTCAAGAATGCTGAGCGTTTCTCATCCAGCACAGCAGTCATCTCAGAAGCGTTTGCTTCGAACCAGTCGCTCGTTCGAGCTTTCTTCGGACCGAAAGTGGAAAGTGCGACTCGGCATATGCAGCTTTTTATCAATTTCCAGTTTTCTGAAGCAGATTCAAGTGGGGTTGTCTTGTTGAACTCGTCCGTGAAGGCTTTTGCGAATCTCGCAGTTAGATTAGGTTCGCACATGCGAGTGACGTCTATCCTATGCTTAGCAGACAATTTGGTGCGGTGAAATCTCGTATGGGGAAGCTTCAGTCTTGCACAGACCAGTGAATGATCAGTGTCGCAGTCTGCGCTTTGATATGATCTGGTGAGGAGCACGCTTCCTATATTAGTACGCTTAACAAGAATAAGATCAAGCTGATGCCAATGCTTAGAGCGAGGATGCTCCCAAGAGACTTTATGCTGTGGTTTTGTTTGAAAGAAAGTGTTACTGACACAAAGATTGAACTGTGTGCACAATTCTAAAAGGCGTTGCCCATTTTCATTGGTTTTACCTACACCGAATCTTCCGAGACAGTTTTGCCAAGACTCGTAATCTGCACCAACTCTGGCATTGAAATCACCCAATACGACTACACAGTTTTTCTGTGGTACGTTTTTCAGGACGGCTGTGAAGTTAGGATAAAAAGTGTCTTTTTCAGCAGGCGTCGCAGAGAGCGTCGGTGCATAAACGTTGACCAACGTAATGGTACCAGTAATGCACCTCAGATTTAGAGTCCAAATCCGTTCGCTCCGGCTGCTGCTCGGTTCAGTTGCTTTTAGAAGGTCGTTTCGAACGGCAAACCCAACTCCATGCAGTCGAGGCTCATCAGAACCCCTTCCTTTCCAAAAAACGTGTAATCTCTTTCTGTCAGCTTACCAGTGTCTGGTAATTGCGTCTCTTGTAGGGCTGCCACGTCGACCTTTAGTCTCTTTAACTCGTTATTGATAACAGCAGATTTTCTTACGCCTCTGATATTCGAGACGTCGTCATGAAATCCTGGAAGCATGGACCGGACGTTTCAGGTTCCAAGTTTCAGAACTGACATTTGTTGTTTGGTATTTCGATTCGCTGGTGCGGAAAAATACAGTCTGCTTGTCGGTTGATTCCTAATCCCCATGCACCCAATAAGGATAGCAGACCGTGGCGAGACGGCACCTTATTGACTGGGGGCTGCCCAGCTTGAAGCGGGCGGTAGCCGTCCAATGAGACCTGGAAGTCTCTCCCACCGTCGGAAGCAGCCCCAGGCGCTTAGCTCTACGCCAGTCGAGCCATAGCTTTTAACCGGTATCTGCTGTTTCCCGTGTTATTTTCCGTAGAAGCGGAATGGAGTGTCCTCTCCATTGGTGCGTTGTGATGTACGCCAGGGCAGTTCAATATGGAGAACTAGCTGTTGCCCATGCAGCAAGTGCTCCCTCTCTACGGCACCACTGGAACCAAAGGAACAGTTAGGCTGATACGTTTGGACAACGATGCCGTCACAGGAGCTGGCAGGACGAAGTTGAATAAACTTTGGACTGCCTAACGGGACTCCGGCTCCGGATTTTTCCTCGAGGTTGACTCCTGAAGCCTTTTCCATGAATGGATGTAGCCACAAGGCAGTGGAGGTTTGAGATAAGGGTTTTTCTTCCCCTAGGTGGGCCGCCTTCATGGACTAACGAGCTCCACCTGCCCGAAGCATGCTGGTTTTGAGGCGCCAGTCAGCCGCCTTTGCCCTTTCTCCTGTCAGTAGAAGCAGTTCCGCCGGGTCACACAGGACCACGCGTGCAGGCCAGGAGCTGGACTTGGTTGTCAGAGGCTATATGAGACGCAGGCCATTGGAGCATTTTTGGAATTGGAAGCTTATCCCCAAAACCACCTCGGCCGTGACAACCTTGGAACCAAAACAGATACATATGCTTATTTTAATTGTTATCCCGGATTCGTTGAATGCCAAAGCAGCTTTTAAGTGAGTTAAACTCCTTTCGATATTTTGCCGAATTTGAGAATAAAATTTACAAATATGCTTGAATGTTGTCACGTACCAATTTCGTTGAAAAAATCATTACTATTGTTTTTGGCCAGCTTCGGTCTATGTCTATCATGAATGAGCATCGTGAGTGTCCGCAGCGCTCGACATTACTTCACCGCCAGATTGAGCAATCTTTTTCAACGCGCTCAGAGCGATAATTAATACTCGATCCATCGGTTGTGTTTGCACGACGTCGACATGATCTCTTAGAGTACCTGATTTCATCAGATTGACGATGACGTTTTTAACGATGACATTAAAGAAAGTGGTCAAGAACAATTTCAGTTCAACCCGTGTTTTGCTTTACATTACAGATGAGTGCTACTCACGAGCCTTCGATCGATGTGCAGTAGACCACCCTCTGTCACAACACAAGAGCAGGAATCGTCAAAAAGTCCGACGACGACAATCGAGAATTCTTAATAAATTGCATTATACTGAAAGATTCCAACAACGCCGTGTTCGGAACTGTGAGAAATGGACCATTTAAGCTGTTATCAAACGAGTTGCGATTCACCAAGGTCTGACTAAAAAGCAAAATGTGTTGAGGACTTGAGTTTAATCAGTAGGTACAAAGAGCTTATAAAATCAGATCAAAGTGGCATCTGGTACAAACATGTTCAGGAGAGCATTGGGATGACGCAAATCAACTATAAAATATGGATTTGTAAATTTTGTTCTTCGTCATATGAGTGATAAACGTGGTCTTTCTTGTGTTGTAGGATTCGTGATTAAGCGTAATAGACGCTGGAAAAGTTTACCCCGCATTTGAAAATGCGAGGGTACGTGATTAATGTTGAATCAAGTGCCCTCGATGCCTTGCAGACAACGCAGCTTGTGTTGGCACACCTTGGCAGATGTCCACCATCGATGAACATCACAACTGCATGATTGTTTAATGCTCCAAAGCGTTTAAAATCAATAAACAACTTTTTTAACTCGTAAGGTCTATGTGCTGGCAGGAGGATTGTGTCCCACAAGAGATGCGAGACACAAAGATCATCACACTATATAAGAATAATGGTGATAGATGCGACTACAACAATTACAGAGGTATATCACTGCTGAATGTTGTAGGTAAATTGTTTGCTACAGTCTTACAGATCCGGTTGATAGAATTTACGCCGAATCTCAATGTGGCTTCCGCAGGAGAAGATCAACCGTTTTCAAGATTCAAGATTCAAGATTTATGGTTGAAAAAGCAATTAACTTTACAATAACCATAGAGTGGAACTATAGGTACAAATGTATATATCTATAAATAAAATCAAAATCAATGGGATTCAAGGATTCAAGAATTTATGGTTAAAAAAGTTAATACTTTACAACACCACAGGATTACGGTATAAATAAAAACAGGAAAAATACAATAGTATAAAAGCAATAGTGAATATCAAATGTAAAGCTCACGAATGTTATTCTTTTGCATATGTAAGGCCAATTTAGCTTTAAACACCGCCAGGCAAGGAGAGTCCACCATATGTTGGGGTAGGGAATTCCAAAGAAATATAGCACGTACGGCGAAAAAATGGCGCCGACAAACAATACGGGAACTTGGAAAGTAAAGGGTTAAGGTATGTCCGCGTGTCACTTTCCCATCACACACATCGAGCAAGTGTTTTAGTGGATGTCCTTCAGTAGACACAATTCTATATGTCAGAATATTATCAAGTCGTATCCTCCTTTGGGTAAAGTCGCATAGACCCAGACGTTGCAATCTTTCGGTGTACGGCACATTGCGATGACCAATCACTAACTTTGTTGCTCTATGATAGATTTTATCGAAGAGAGCAATGTCTTTTCGCAGCCAAGGAGCCCAGACTTCTACCGCATACTCCATCGTAGGGCGTAGGTAGATATTCATTATCCTTGGTAAGGTTACCAGAGAGAATCTTCCAAATATTCTTCGAAAGATACCTAACAATCTATTTGCCCGTCGATATATGTTCTGGCAGTGCACTGTGCTCTTCAGGTTCCCGCTAATCCACACTCCAAGATCTTTTTCCAACGAGCTCCATGCTAGGTTTTCAGTTCCTAATCGATATGTCCAAGGAACATGCTTGCCAAGATGGAGCATCTTACATTTCTGTATGTTGAATGACATGTCATTCATGACCTCCCAATTCGACACGCTGTCCAAATCTATTTGCAGTTTCTCACAATCCTCTGCAGAACTTATTGGCGTCCAAATTTCCATGTCATCCGCGAACAGGACCATTTTGGACGATATGAGGGGGGTAAATCATTTATGTACAGCAGAAAGAGGAGCGGGCCTAGCACAGATCCTTGTGGGACTCCACTGGTGGTTTTGAACGTTTGGGATAGCGCTCCGTTAACTTTAACTTGTGCGTCGCGATCTGAGATATAGTCTCACAACCATGAGAGGAGTGGATCACATATTCCTTAACGCATCAGTTTTTGAAGAAGCAAATGATGATTGACTCTGTCAAAAGCTTTCGAAATGTCTAGGTAACAGACGTGGATGCAAGAACTTCTATCCAACTCCTTTGTCCAGTCGTCTAACGCTATGAGAAGATTCGTTAGACACGAGCGATGAGATCGAAATCCATGCTGCGCTGGCGAAAACAAATTCTGCGATTCAAAGTGTGCAACCATTCTTTTCGAGACTATACGTTCCATGAGCTTAAAAGTGTGACGGGACGATAATTTCCAGCGTCAGATCGGCAACCGCTTTTGAAGATAGGTGTTACCACGCCGGACTTCCAATCTTTCGGTACAACTCCCTTAAGCAACGAATAGTTAATCAGGCTGGAGAGCGGTTCACAAAGCTGACGGTGACAGAACCTGAGCACATCCGGTGTGATGCCATCCGCTCCTGGGGATTTTCTTACATTTAGTTTGAGTAAATCACTTGCAACAATCATTGGATTTATCGAAATATCGCACAATGTTTCGATTACTGGTTCGATTGGATACACAAAACGTTCCACTAAAACCTTTGGCACGAACACTTTAGAGTAGTAAATTGCTAGAGCATTTGCGGTTTCCAACGCTGTTTCAGTGAGTTTTTCACCATTCTGGATGGGAAAAATACCTGGTTTGACTTTCGCTTTCGCTTTCGCGTTCATGATTTTGTATAGTAATTTAGGGTTGCGTTCCATTTTTGACAGCAACATCAATTGGTGCGCTTCCTTATCCTCTCGAATAAGTGCAGTCACTTTGTTGCGTAACATACGGAAATGTTGCCAAGAAGTAGAAGTATTGTTGGCTTTGTGCTGCACCCACGCTGCTCGCTTCATTGCTATCCACTTTTTTGTTCTGCTGCGGACAACAAAACGAAGTTCATGGACGCACCTTTTCTGAACGATCTGTGAGTTCTCGTCTATCTTCAGTTTCAGAAAACCTACAAGTTCGTTCCATTGCGCGTCAGGGCTTATGTTGTCCATCTGAAAATGCGGAATCTGCACGAGCGATTTACTCAGGGCCAATTTATCTACCCGTCGAACCACCCCATTTGGAGAAAGCGATTGCTGAGTACTGCAGACATAGTCGAACACAAGCACTGAATGGTCGCTAAGACCCAGCGGAGCCTGGAATTCGATCGCTTCGATAGATTGTTCTTCCGATGTTAACACCAAATCCAAGACAGAGGGGCGGTCAGAACCTCTCCTCCGGGTGCATTCGTGAACATGGTTGTATAACGGGACTGAATCTAGTACCTCTCTGAATCGGTATTCTAGCGTTTGTGGGGAGTGATCGTCCCTGAGATAAAGGGTGGACAGATTAAAATCACTCATATTAAGTGTCGTTGCTTGCTGGATGCGAGTCAAGCGCTGAAACACTTGGATCAACCTTTCGTTGTACGATTCCGTAGATGAAGGGGACCGGTAGACCACACCAATAATGCAAACTTCACCAGACAACAGCGTTAAAGAGCACCAAATTGTATCCTCGAGCGTGAATTCTGTATTGTCTATTGGATGGCACTGGAGTCGATTATGGTAATAAAGAGAAACAACACCACTTCTCTCTCGATCGTTCCTTATCAAATTCATATTTGGAATTGATATCTCAGTTTAAATCAATTGGGAAGAATACCATGTTTCTGTAATGGCGATAATGTCAGGCGAGTAGCGCGAACATATCTCGGTTAGCTCAGCTAATTTGTTTGGAAGGCTTTGTGCATTTGTATATAAACATCTTATAAAGTTTGTGGTGTTCAAATCATTGAAAGTTATCAAAGGGCCGACTCAGTTAGAGTCGGAATGCTCAAGTTTTTTGGAGCCATCACATGACATTCAGGACGATGATAGTTTATTAATAGTTCGGGGCAGAATTCGGATTAGCTCTCGTATAATTGTCAAGTTTCGTTTTGAATATAGATAAACTGTTTGAGCTTACCAAATCGGCAAGTAGGGAATTCCAAACAAAGCACACACGCACCGAATAAAAATACCTGCGGCAGTCCCGTTTGGAATGTGGTATTTCCAACTTACAAGCATGACCACGGCTGTTGCAGGAAGATCGAAGGTGGAATAATAACTCCAGTGGATGGGAAACAGTAGTAACTATTTTATATGCGAGGATGAGATCACCTCGCGTTCTTCTTTGTGCAAGTGTCCTCAGCTCCAGTCGTCTGAGTCGCCCGGTGAATGGCATGTTTTCGAGTCCAATGAAAAGCTTATAAGCTCTCTGAGATATGTGATCCAGAAGTAAGATGTCTTTTTGGAGCCATTGTGTCCAGGCTTGCATAGTCTAGAACCAGGTGTATATTTGTGTTCATCGTGAGAGGAAAACACCCCGATGGAAAACATCAAAATGTCCACCGTAACATGCCGAGCAGCCGAGACGCGCTTTTGTAAACGGCTTCGCATTGTAGACAATTTTTCAAACTACCGCAAATCCAGACACCCAGGTCCTTTGCTTGTTCAGTCTACTCCCGGTTTCCGTCGCCGAGCTTGTGTTGATGGGAAAAGCCAAGGTTACGACCGATCGTAAAGATCTTCGGCTTTTGCATATTCAATGACAGTTTATTTTAGGATGACCAGTTGTACAGAGCATTCAAATCCTTTTGCAGCAAAATACAATCGTCAGCATTGTTGAATCGCCTCCATACTATTATATCGTCAGCAAACAAAACCATCTTACGGTCATTTGGTATTGGTATGTCGTTCATATAGACTAGAAACAGTATTCGTCCAAGCACTGGTCCTTGTGGAACACCACTAGTGACATCGATTTTCTTCGATAATAGGCCGTCCACACGAACTGTATGAATCCGCGTCGATGTCTTGAAAATTCCTCTTTCGGTCCAGCAAGATCAAACGAAATGGAGACATTTGTTCCCACCCTACACCCATGTTCTTTATCAAGTTTTTTCTGTCAGAATTTTCCAGTGATATTTTTTGTTTGTTCTTCAAATTGAAAATAACATTTAAACTAAATGTTAAATCTGTTAGCGTTTTCTTTCCCGAACAATTTTCCTTTGTTTAACTAAACTTCGGCTTCCGCACATTTTGATTTGTCCGTTACCCGTGTTTACCGTTATTGGAAAACGGTAATTTTTTGTGCTCTCAACTGAGCTGTTTGACTTCCGTTTATTGGACGCGTTGGGTTTGCATTGAAACCTGTATTCGATTACCGTTGAGGTTTGTTATATTTTGCTTTTTAATCGTCTTTGTCAATATAGTACAGCGTAAATTGACGTATTGTTCTGATTTGGGATCGATTCGTAAACGCTCGTCACTCCCGGTAGAAGATTCTCGTGGCTCGTAGCAGGCAACTAGTTTCCGTGACAGAAACTATTCCCCAGTGACGATTTGGTCGCTACAGTACTCAACGTCGAATTCGCTGACGTCAATATGCCTGTTACCCGCAGTTTTGTCGCAAAGATCAAATCTTCCCAACAGTTGGTCGATAATGGAACGGAAGACACCGCAGGTGAGCGCATTCATTGTTCTGTTGTGGGCTCTCGTGGTAGCTTAAGGGGTTCAACGATAGATTCAAATATCCTTGTTCGTAAGGCTAAAATGCGCCATGAACTCCTAAAAATGTCGCAGGAAACAATCGAAATGAAGCACAAACTGGAAGTGCTTGAGGCTGCACAGGAGGTTAAAATGGCCGAGATTGCTGCTTCCGCATTTGAAGATTCGAGTTGCATTAGGAACTCCCCTTCCGTCGAAGATAGAAAGGTACTTCAGCTAGTGAAGGAAGAATCAAGGCTAGTCGATGGGCATTACGTAGTACCTCTTCCCTGGAAGGATAGTGTCCCCAAACGTGCCAGTAATCGGTCAGTCGCGTTCAAAAGGATGGAAAGTCTGAAAAGGCGTTTCCTAAAAGATCCTCAATTTTGTCTAAAATACACAGAAGTGATGAATGCCAACGTGACCAAAGTGTATGCAAGGAAGGTTGGACCGTATGTTGCCGAGAGTAATCGGCCCTTGTGGTATCTACCTCATCACGCTGTGTTGAACCCCAAAAAACCAGAAAAACTTCGGGTAGTACTGGATTGTGCTGCCAAATTTCATGGGTTTTCACTGAACGATATGCTGTGCCAGGGCCCTGATACAACAGCGAATCTGGTTACCGTGCTTTTGCGCTTCAGGATAGGTCAGGTAGCTCTAGCTGCAGACATTGAGGAAATGTTCATGCAAGTTAAGTACCTGACAAAGATCTATCGGCATTACGATTTCTGTGGTGGGATGATGCGGATGTCGAAAAAGATCCGGTCGAATTTGAGATGACAGCTCATCCATTCGGAGCTACGTCTTCCCCATTCTGCGCCAATTATGCTCTTCGAAAGACCGCAATGGATTTCGCTGGTGATTATGATGAATTTACCCAACGTGCTGTTATGGAAAATTTTTATGTTGATGATTGTTTGGTATCATTTGACTGCTCTATTGTCGCCAAGAAATTCGTTGACCAATGTCGACATATGCTTTCTCGAGGCGGCTTCCATTTAAGGAAGTGGGTGTCAAACGATAAACGTTTGTTAAAAGACCTGCCGAGTTCAGATTGTGCCACATTTACGGTCAATATGAGTAATTCATACGATCATGTGCATGGAGCATTGGGTTTGCAATGGAACGCGGATAGCGACGTCTTTGAATTTCGATTCAACCTACCCGAGAGGCCAATGACTCGTCGTGGTATACTATCGGCTGTGTCATCATTTTACGACCCGTTGGGGCTTTTGTCTCCACTTTGCCTTCCCCCCAAGATGCTACTTCAAAGACTCTGCAAATCGGGTCTTGGATGGGACCAACCTATTTGTGAGGCTGATGAAGTCTGTTGGAACGATTGGTTGCGGTTAGTCAATGTCATTGAAACCGTATCTGTGTCGAGATGTATCAGATGTGCCGATAAGAACTCTCAATGTAACTTTGAGCTGCATATATTCGCCGATGCCTCAGAGACAGGGTACGGTGCTGTAGCATACGCTAAACACATTTCAAGTGCAAACGAATGTCAAAGCTGTATTCTTTTTGGAAAATCCAGAGTAGCTCCCTTGAAAACTGTCACTGTTCCCCGCCTCGAGCTCAATGATGCAGTATTGGCTGTACGTGTCAGTGAGTTGTTAAAGGAAGGAATGGCGGAACTTTTCTCTAAATTCTGTTTTTGGACTGATTCGATGATAGTCTTGCACTATATATGCGACACTACTTCTAGATTCTCTACGTTCGTCGCCAACCGCCTAGCGATTATACATACGTATACCGATTCATCACAGTGGAGTCATGTGAATTCAGGTGGAAATCCTGCAGACCTGGCTTCAAGGGGTATACGTTCGAAATTTGAGTTGGAGCGATGGTTGACAGGCCCTGTTGTATGGCCAGAGCGAAAATTTCTGAACCTGGATACAAACACAGTTCATTCTCCGGAACTAGAATACAAAAGGGTTAATATAACATCGGCAAATAGCTCACTAGAATATGGTTTGAATGCTGTCGTCAAATATCACTTTAGTTGGTCGAAGTTGCTCAGGAGTATTGCATGGCTGACGAGGTTTGTTGATTACCTCAAACTGAAGTCACCGGAGCGGAATTCGTCGAGATCACTGTCTGCAATCACAGTATCCGAACTGCAAAATGCAGAAAGAAAAGTAATCATGTTCGTGCAGCAGGACGTGTTTGCTGATGAGCTTGCACACTATGAAACGAAACAGAACAAGAAGTGCCGGAGGCATCGCAGATTTGCCAAGCTGAACCCGATAGTCCTGGATTGAGTCTTATGTGTTGGTGGACGCTTAAATTATTCCAGCTATCCTGCGGCTTTTCGTACTCCAATTATCTTACCCTCGCGGCATACTGTCACCGAACTCATCATCCGGTATTTTCATGAAAATGAAGGTCATTGTGGCATGGTTCATGTGCAGAATTTAATACGCAGACAATTTTGGATACTTCAAGGGGGTCGCGCAGTGAAAAGGGTGATAGGGAAGTGCACCCGGTGTCGTAAAAGACTGGCAGTCGAGTGTAAGCAGATGATGTCTCCACTTCCATTGGCTCGGATTCAGCAGGGGCTGCGTTGTTTTGAATCGGTTGGTTTGGATTATTTTGGACCTTTCCCTGTCAAACGTGGTCGTTCGATTGAGAAAAGGTATGGCTGTGTCTTCACTTGTCTACGTGTTCGAGCGGTTCATATTGAAGTTGCACACTCGCTCACTACAGATTCGTTCATCATGGCACTGATGCGTTTCGTTAGCCGGCGAGGTAAACCCGTTGAGATTTACAGCGACAATGGCACGAATTTTGTAGGGGCCGTTCGAGAGCTGAAAGAGCACATTCAAAGGCTCGATAACCACGTGATCGCTAATCGCCTGGCTGTTCATCATATCCAATGGCACTTTAACCCCCCTAGTTCTAGCCATAGAGGCGGCGTTTGGGAATGTATGGTGCGTTCAATCCGAAATATTTTAAACGCCATAGTAAATGCGCAGACGTTGACGGACGAAAGTTTGCATACTTTTATGTGCGAAGCAGAACGTATATTGAATGATCGACCTTTGGTGCCACCGTCATTGGATAGCCTCGACGATGGACCTCTGACTCCAAACCATCTTCTGTTGATAGGAAGCAACATGGGGATCCCTTCTGATGCTAGTTTACGTGATCGGTATACGCGTCAGTGGAAGCAAGTGAATTATCTCACTGGGATCTTTTGGAATTGATGGATCAAGGAGTATCTCCCAACCTTGCAAAGAAGGCAAAAATGGTTAAAGCCAGAGAGAAACTTGAAGAAAGGCGATGTCGTACTGCTAGTGAGTGACCAAGTCCCAAAGGAGAAGTGGCCGCTAGAGTTGGTGCTCGAATGTAACGATAGTGGAGATGGATTAGTTCGAAGAGTCACCGTGCGCTCATCCGCAGGAATCTTGGAGCGTGACGTTAGGAAGCTATGTTTGCTTGAGGGTGCCGAGTAGTGTAGCGGTAGGGTGTGGAATAGGGTGTACCTGGGGTGTCGGGCCCGGCTGCTGGTGCTTAAGGTGGGAGGCGGGTTTTCGGATCTGCTGACCCCAGAAATACCACCAAGCATTCAGTCTGCCGGTTGCATGCGAAGACGAACGTTGATTACATTGAAGGCAAATGTTTTAGGTGGGAGGCGGGTCTTCGGGTCTGCCAACTCCAGAGATACCACCAAACATTTGATCGTCGAGTCGCTGTCATTGGTCGCGCAGGTACACGGTTCGGGTAGCCAGGTAGAGGAGAGCCCCGCAGTTCAGTGTTTGTGTCTCTACTTGCTTTTCAGATTTTGAGGAATTTTGGTGGGCGGTGTATGAATCCGCGTCGATGTCTTGAAAATTCCTCTTTCGGTCCAGCAAGATCAAACGAACTGGAGACATTTGTTCCCACCCTACACCCGTGTTCTTATCAAGTTTTTTGTGTCATAATTTTCCAGTGATATTTTTTGTTTGTTCTTCAAATTGAAAATAACATTTAAACTAAATGTTAAATCTGTGAGCGTTTTCTTTCCCGAACATTTTCCTTTGTTTAACTGCACTTCGGCTTCCGCACATTTTGATTTGTCCGTTACCCGTGTTTACCGTTATTGGAAAACGGTAATTTTTTGTGCTCTCAACTGAGCTGTTTGATTCCGTTTATTGGACGCGTTGGGTTTGCATTGAAACCTGTATTCGATTACCGTTGAGGTTTGTTATATTTTGCTTTTTAATCGTCTTTGTCAATATAGTACAGCGTAAATTGACGTATTGTTCTGATTTGGGATCGATTCGTAAACGCTCGTCACTCCCGGTAGAAGATTCTCGTGGCTCGTAGCAGGCAACTAGTTTCCGTGACAGAAACTATTCCCCAGTGACGATTTGGTCGCTACACGAACTCTGATGTGTCTGTTGCTGAGGTAATCACTTATCAATTCATATAGCCTCCCAACAATACCGTGTTTCTTTAGCTCATTCAAGAGTAAATTATGATCAACTCTGTCGAAATCTTTAGAAATGTCCAGGTAGCACGCATGAATACAGCCACCCGCATCTACAACCCTCGTCCAATCGTTTAAGCTTGTCAACAAATTTGTTAGACAAGAGCGATTTCTGCGAAATCCATGTTGAGCAACTGCCAAAAGTTGGTTCGTTTCCAGATGTCGCACTATTTCTGCGGTTATTATTTGCTCAAAATCTGTTGATACCGAAGACAGCAATGTCACCGGCCTGTAATTTTTAACTTCAGAACGGCAACGACCTTTTCAAATAGGTATTATTTGTCCCAGTTTCCAGTCTTTTGGCATCACGCCAGCTTAGAGCAAATTACTAAACGTGCAGGTTAGAGGTTTAGGTAGCTGTGCATGACAAAGTTGGAGCAGCTTTGGAGTTATCTCGGCCGGTCCTGGAGATTTCTTTACGTTTAATTTTCGTAACTGCCGCGCTACCACCATCGGAGTAATCAATACTTCACTCAAGGTCGGTCGGTCAAGTCGAATAACTGGTTCCTGATCAGACTTCGTGGATTTCAGCGCAAAAACTCCGGCGTAAAAGTCTGCTAACAGGTCAGCGGTTTGATTAACGGATTCTGCGAAACCGTACGAAGTATTTGTGGCAAAGACTCCTGGTTTAATATTTTGTTTTATCGTTTACGAGTCTATATAAGAGCTTCGGATTCTGGTGCATCTTAGAAATCAATTGCGATTGGAACGCTTGTTTATCATCTCGAATTATGCTGATAACTTTGTTTCGCAGTCGTGTAAATTGTGCCCAAGAATCAGCTGTGTTGGTAGACTTGTGAAACTCCCATGCTATTGCCCTTTGTTTCATCTACTTTTTAGTCCTGCTTCGTAGTAAAAATTTATTACGTTGAGACGTTTTCTTCAAAACAAACATTGAATCTTCCTCCAATATAGATCTCAGGTGCTGTAATAGAGAGCGCCAATGACTATCAGAGTAATCCAGTTGTGCGATACTAGTGCTTCGTAGCTCGGCACGCTGAGCACGGTAGTTCACCCTTCTGATGCATTTCGTTCCGTCACTGTTGCGCCTAGAGCTACAAACGTACTTGAATTCTAGGAAAACGTAATCACTTCGTCCGATTGGCGGTTTATAAACGATATTCTCTACACATGTGGGATCTTATCTAAGTATTAGATATAGAGTAGACGGCTGGTCTGATCCCCTCAGACGAGTATACCCAAAAACGTGGTTATAAAGTTGCGCGTAATCCAAGACAGCTCGAAATTCATATTCAAGTGTCTCTGATGAATGGTCATTCCGGCTGTAAAGTTGGGGAAAGTTGAAATCCCCCTTTATTAATATTTGAGTATTGTACCGCGTTGTTACAAAGCGCAAAGCAATAATCATTTTACTGTTTAGTTCGAGAGTTGCTGTTGGAGAACGATAGATCACTCTAATAATGCATTGGTCTCCTGAAGTAAGAGTCAGAGAGCACCAAAGTGTGTCAGTTATATCAAGGGCCTGGTCGTTCATAGCTCTGCAGATAAACGATTACTTGAAGTAGAGTGCTGCTCCTCTGTCCTCCTAGGTCACGCCTGAATAGAGACATGCTGGGCAAAGAGAGTTCATTATCAGACAATGAGGCATGGAACCACGGTTCTGTTCTTGCAACTATGTCTGGCGACGTTTCATTACAAATCTCACTCAATTCGATTAATTTGTTAAAAAGACTGTTTGCGTTTGTATAGTTACACTTAATCGTATTTTTCGTGAGTAATGATGGGGTGAAAACTGAAGTTATTGGTCCGGCTTCTCTGGAGTCGGACTTAACAAGTAGTGATGAATCATGTGGTATGTGATATGGCGTTAAACAGTGCGATGCCGGATCCCTCTGAATAGTCAGTGCCTGAGATGATAAAACATGTGAGCTTCTTATTGGTCGCCGACCGCTTGAATCGACAATTAGTTTTCGGTGTGAATTGCTCAGTCCGACTCGAGTTGAGCCGGACCTACGACGTTTTTTGATGTATTGATTTCTTTCATTTGGATGGAAACGCTGTTATCCGCTGTCTATAGACGGGGGAGTGTTTGACTTATGACACTGGGTTTGGGTGGCCTAAGTCTAACATCATTGGGTAACGTTCGTTTTCCTTTTTTCCATTTCGAACTTACGAGTTCGACCATAGCGCTGGTCAAGAACGTAATCTTCAGAGGTTTCGGTCCATCCCCTTTATATTCTGGCAAAATAGGAACTCGAAAAATGTCCACAACAACGACATTAGAAATATCTAGAGAACACGCAATGTAGCGCCATTGCTTGGCGTCGTGCTCTACGGTTACCTGATTTAATGCTCGAGAAGTATTTTCTGGTACACCAAGTAGAACTATACTTCGCGATACCGTTTGTGCCCTGACATTCAAGCTACCCTTCTTTCCCACCACGGGACAACGGGATATATGCGTCAGTTTGAGTCGCATTCAGCAGTACGTTCTCGATATCAGCGTCGCATTTTAGTGTAACCTTGAGCAAGCGATGTTGACCAATATGAGCTGAAGTTGAGTGGCGAGTTAGACGAGTCACTATTTCTGCGATTACATGTTCATTTTGCATTACGTGGCAAAGTTGTGACTATTTCTCGAGGTCGTGTTTCTGTTTGCTATCAAACAGGCTTTCTTGGGACTCGCTGACGTTCGTACATATCACGTTCAGCGCGTATGGGGTGTTCTTTTCGCTTATTGGAAAGTCAGTAGTTTTAGAATTTAAAACATTTGGGGCTTGACTCTGTGAGTCGGGTACAGCAGTTTGGAGTCTACAGATGAGGTCGACCGTAACAGCATATCTTTAAGAATTTCCTAATTCCGTGGTCGTTTTCATTGATTTCAAAACGGGCTTAACCCTGCTTTTTCTCTTTTTTGGCATACCAATAGCCTTAGTCTCAGATTCCATCAGTAGCTGTTCCGAAATCGTTGTATTGATATGATGGTTTACATCAGTGATCACTTGCGTACTCACATGATTTACCAATATTTCCTCCACACGTCGAAGGCTCAACTCGAAACCGGCCATTCTATTTTCTAATTTGGCCTTAAAACTATCGGGCATTGTGTAAGGATTTAGCTCTGCAGCGAACACAGATATAGCAGGCACCTTGAACCTTTACATTATTTAATAATGCTATCGAATCAGGGGCTAAAGTATGTCACGTTTACCATGGATTTTACCCATACACAGAAAACACGTTGACTTTACGCGCCATGGGACTCACCGGTTTTTCACATGTTTCTCGTGTTTGGGGTAACCGGAAGTTGACTGTAAAACAAAGATGACGGCATACAACGCGTACGTACTATATGCTTTACTGTACAGCTGTGAAACCTGGACCAAGACACAAGACACAAAAGGAAGCTGGATGCTTTCCATCTGCGGAGCATCCATCGTATCTTGAACATATCGTGGATGGACAGAGTGACTAATGCTGAAGTGCTTTCAAAAGCTGGTCTACAGAGCATGTTCACCCTATTGCGACAGCGCCGCCTGCGGTGGATTGGCGTGTCTACAGAATGGAAAATGGTCGTATTCCGTAAGATCTACTTTATGGTGGGTTTCAATTAGGAAATCGGCCATTGGGCAGACCGCACTTGCGGTACAAAGTCATTTGCAAAAGTGATATGAAAGCTCTTGGAATTGACCCCGTGCGTTGGGAAGAACTTGCTCTTGACCGCTCACATTAGAGGCTTTGTGTAAAGCGTCGTCTGCAAGCGGGGGAGGAGCAATACAGCTCTTGCTGAACACTGATTGCGCCACCGGCGTGCAACTGACGCCCTACATCCGAGTTCTGCTTATCGTTATAAGCGCTGCGGGAAAAACTTTTCTTCCCGAATCGGAATGTTTAGTCATTCAAAAAGCTGTAGAACATGAAAATTCATGCGACTGTGATGTATATCCATGATCGACATCGACCAACGGAGGCCAACAACAAAAAGGTCTATGTTAAGAGCATTCATTTCTCATTTACAAACGTTTTTGTACAACAAGTGCAATTTGCCCAAAGATCGGCTCCTTGATTTTCACTTACCATAGAGTACAACTTTTAGAATACGATTATTTTTCCATTCTGAACATTGTAGGTGGCGTTGTCTTAGTGTGGTGTTAATGCTCAGTAGACCTGCGTTTGGAAGTACTTAGGCATTCGTTACTTTTACATTCACGGTATTTTCAAGATATAAAGAATGTTCCTTCAAATCCATATATGTTATAGTTCTTTTGGAATATGACTATTTCTCATTATATTAAAATGACCCGGCCAATAAAGACGCTCTTTTTTCAGTTGAGTGACAATCTTCACTAGAACAGCATATATACACACTGCTCTATGTCACTCTGCCTAGTCACCATTTGTCCAACTGCAGTTAATTATCCGTAAATAAAGCATCCAGTTATTTTTCCCGTCAAGCGTATATTTTCCAGGTTGTACTGTCATGCAATAAAGCATTTTGTAGGCACGCGCTCTACACCAACATTGTTGTTTTCACACTCAGCGTGCTATCACCTTATACTCGCGATTTCGACGGGTACCAGATAACAGTCGCTTTTTAATAAACAAATCAATCCCATTGTCTAGCAAGAGGTCATCCGCAAAATTTGAATAAAGATATCACAACTGATGTACTGAGGAAGAGGAAGAACAAAGCTTCATTCGAAAACATTCAAAATTTTAGCTTTAGGCTATTTTGAACAAAATCACAGAGAATTCTAAATACATAAATACATAAAATACATACAGACAAATACATGAAAATCCAAAAATATACACAGAAAATATACACATGATAGCAACGTGATACATTCGACAGTATTTGTTCAATAAACAGTTCCAATGGACAAAGGTATCGCGAAGCAAATGGGATAAATGGCCTCCAACATGAAGACGTTCTAGAAGGCAGTAAGATGATTTTTCATCGAGTCTTTGAAGAAGATTGTCTCTTCTAGACATCCTAATGTAGCGCATTGAAAATATCATTGTGAATAGTATTTATAGGCCGATCACAAGTGGAAAAATGCTGTTTAAAAATTTCAAGAATATCCTCATAAGTAATAGATCTTGCGTGCAGGTATTACTCGAATCACTTAATATTAATACAATTACTGCGGCAACAAAAAAGGGTAGAGATGTAGCTCTCTTACCGTGGAAATGATACGAAAACCGCAATGAAAGCTGCTTTCGTAACTGAGTTTTTTTATTGTTTATACGTGATTTATAAGGATTGATAAGATATACCCTACTTACGTGGTCCTCATCTGCTAATAGGGTGAACTTTGAAGTCAGGACTGAGTTTCGCATAGTTGCCGGTTCAGATAAACCCAAAAGTCTAACATTACAACTCATTTAAATAAGCTAGCTATCATTCACATTGTAATTAATACAAATATAACACATTCTACAGAAACTGTTTTCAGCAAGACTAGCACACGAGCTCAGGAAATAAACTCAAATTTGTGCCACAAGTGCTTGAAAACGATAGTGCATTCCTCGATAATGTGTTTAACTTGGAATAGAAGCTCCCACACACGTAGGCCAGTGGAGGCTACTAAAGTTGATCCTGCAAAGTAAACAGGTCAGAAAAGAAGTATTACTCAAGGCAAATTTGATCAAAGCTTGTCCCGGTTTGACCACTCTATTCTACACCGACGTAACCGAGTAGAATGGAATGGTCAATCTACTTGTCGAGGCACGTATACACCCACGAAGTATAATATTTTGGGTGTCCCTAAATCGTTGATGCCATATCAGGTCGAAATCAAAGCAACGTGATTTAAGCAGTGTCTATGCACTGCCTATTTCACTATAGATATTCATTTAATTGTTGTATGTATATTTTCAATATTGAGATCCGTCAACTACAGCGGAAATATGCCCAAACAACTTAGGATCAATTTCTTGACGAACGAGGTTGCATTTTCTATTTATCTTTTATCTTACCCCGCAAAACTTCCACCGGACCTTAGACTGAGTGTGCTCAAGCTGATAACACTCAGAGAATCATCGTAACCACAGTCTTAATTCAAACTCGTAACTGGTGGTCAAGATGTTTTTAAAACCGCAAAGTTTGTCTCATTACGAGTTCAACCAATAATCTTTACTGTGAATATCAAACAATCGAATATATAAATATGAATGTGTGGTGTTTAACTAGCAAATTAGATGAACTAAGCGAGTTTTACGAATGATCTTTACTCGATCTTGTAGTAGGCGGAGAGAACTGACACCAGTCTTACATTTCCACGCTTGAGCTCTCGATTTCGAAAATGTCACTGTTTGGTCACTATACCATAAAATTCGGTTGTGAAGTTGCTGTCTACTTTCTTGAACGTTTAGTGCTGCATAACCAAATCGATCATCATGAACTCAGACAAATTGAAACGATGCGGTGTTCGATGAGCCGAGTCAATTATGATTACTATACAATGGGAACCATTTATTGCTCAAAAACTGACAACTCGTTCAATGATATATTACTTGAGTCCTCGCAATGAAGCTCAAAGCTGTCAGGCATCTTAATTGCTGATCTTAGGCGATTTTAATCCTAAATGTCTATATTCAAAAGTAAACTAAGACTGTCTAACTGGCACGGAAGTAACATTGAAACGATTCACATCATGTCACTTGTAAGAGAGTATCGCATGCAGTTCAAATGAGGCTCGCTTATAAAAATCGAAGCAAAGCATAAGTTTTTGTACAAAAATAATTTATAGAGGGTGAAACCAATTGTATTTTCTGTACCGTAGAATTTTTGAAAAAAGTCAGGTGTTGCAGACAGAATCACGCTTTCGTACTCCGCGGTGTAACATAATTCTGACTGATCTCATTGCGCGCGTGTTAAATCTTAGCCAACATGAATGGAAGATACCACCGCATTGGAATGCAGGGTTGATTACTTATAGCTTCAAAGGCTACCACAATTCATTGAGTACTTCTTATCGCTGAGAACACTGTGGGAGTTATGTTTTCCTCCCGAATCGGACAGTTTAGTCATTCTAAACGCTGCGGTGCATGAAAACACCATGCGCTTGTGATGTATATTCAAGGTCGATATCGACCGAAGGAGGCCAACAACTCCATATGCAACACGTTACTCAAATCCTCCACACTTACTCGATACAACGGGTTTATGGTGGTTTGATTTCAGTAATCTATGACAGCATGATTAGGTTCATTAAGTCTCGTCTCCCATATTTTCTTTTCATTATAACACCAATTCATCATTCAATCCTGTGTTATGATGAGACTTGATGCATAAAATTCGTTGAAAGTAATCTACGTTGCGATTAATGCTGACTCTCCACCGACAACTCGACTTAATCTGAAATATATCAGTACGGGTCCTAGCAAGTGAGTGCTTTGAAGGACATGACTCAAGTTCAAATCGGTGGAACGTTGTTTTGAATAAATGAAGTCCAACTTATTTCATCGACACTAATTATTGTTGCTATTTCCATTTTTATATCAATATATAAACAATAGGTGATACTAGTTCAAGAATTTACATGCCATCATTCACGCGATTATTTACATCCTGGAACGTAAAATTGGCGACGAATAGCATATCATCATCATCGCTGGAGCAAAAAATGACATAATAATAAATCGAATCCATGTATAAATTTATGTTTTTGTACCGAAACACATCGTATCCTTACGCTGAAGCGTATACCTTTATGTTGCTGGTGCAACGAGCTTTTCAATGTGTAGAGAAATAACACTTTGTGTGACAACGATAGATGACTCTTCCTTGAACCGAAAAATTCATTGTATTTTGTAAATTTTCCCAGGTAGCTACACGTTACAAATTTGCGGGTGTTATTCGTGTAAATATGCTAAACCAGATAACGCCATGACTAATTGCTGAATACCCGGTAATATATCTAATAAAGTTCAGTTGGCTTCAATGATGTCCAATGATTAACGATGTAAATTATAATTTTGAACACGCAAAAGAAACAATGATCGAGTTTTTGACAGATGGCCAGCAAGCATATGAAGTGAACTAACCAAAGCATTAAACAAAGTTGTTATTGTATACCACCGTTATGTAGGGTTCTTACAAAGAACCACGATGTTCAAATAGAGAATCAGAAAGTGATTCCTGGCCAAGCACTCGAAGCGCTTAAAAAAGACCAATGTATCGTGGTGCTCACATCCACACTAAACCAAAGAGGAATTTACACATTACGCTGTATCGATTATTTGAGAACAAAACAAATGCTACGTGAAGCAACATTTGTTTAGTACTTAAATTTTATATGATTGATAGAAAAATAACTGAGACCTTTCCGCTTCATACAACAAGAATGAAAGAAAAATATCTATACAGCTTAAAAGAATTTTGAATCCCATTATAAGTAGATTGTTGGCTTAGAAATGGATGTGGTAAAATCTATCTAGGTATTTTCTAAAGGTTATCGTTTGAGAAATGTGACAATGTGAGCAAAAAATAATCAATGAAACACCCGTACTGATTGGTGCTTTAAATTTGTGAATTATATGAAAACGTGCATATTCAAAACATTAACGATAACAAGAAGCACAATATCTAAGAATGAAGATCAACGTGTTCACGGACCCAGACAATGTGACCCAGGTCACAGTGAATGACGATGCCACGATCGAAGCAGTGAAGAAGGCGGTCTCGGTGGTTTGGCATATTCCCGTCGAACGCATTTTTATGCTGGTGCATGGGGACATTGTTCCCTGTAACAAAGACCAACTACAACTCTGGGGTCTCCACGACAATTCATATATCCACACCAGAATTCTTCCAGAACAAGAGCCTGGAGGATTAACTGTCGAGTAAAATTTTATTGCATATGCAAACGCTGATTGTTTAGAATAAATGAACTATACCATTTATATGCTTTGTGCTGCATGCTATGTTGTTTGCACTGTCCTTGGAGAAGGCGTTTTGGGCAAAACATGGTTGAAGTATAAAACTAATGAATGCGCCAGCGATGTTTTGCGTTACTATCAGTTGATGTTAACAATTACAATGTCGTTCATTTGTAGCTTTTTGTTGACCAGGCGGAACATCATCCGTCGTTTATAATCCTAAGGATCGCGCATTGCATTATGTTAAGTTAACCCCGGATTTGAAAATGCCAGAATACGTGATTAATGTTGAATCAAGTGCCCTCGATACCTCACAGATAACGCGGCTTGTGTTGGCGCACTTCGGTCGATGTCGACCATCGATGAACATCACAACTGATCCGAAGCGTTTAAAATCAATAAGCAATTCGATTCGAAAGGAACGATTTTTGTAACAGCGCTCACACCGATAGACTTTACTTGGACGAGCAATGTCAGTTGCACGCTAACTGAGTGATCCGCCGTTTCTGCCCTTCCCTAGCATGCAGATCACGCTTTACACAGTACCTTAAAAGTTAGCGTTAAAGAGCAACTTTTTTAACAGGTAATGTCTATGTCAAGAGCTTTCTTTTCTCATTTGCAAACGCTGTGTACAACAGGTGCAGTTTGTCCGAAGATCGGCTCCCTGATTTTAACTCACCATAGAGTGCAACTTTTAGAATGCGATTATATTTCCATTGTAGGCGGCGGTTTGAAGTACTTCGGCGTTCGTTACCTATGTATTCACGATATTTTCAAGATATAATGTATGTTCCTCAAAGGGGAAACATTCAGCTTCCGTTTGTGTCATGGTTCATGTTTCACTGCCGTTCAGTAAATCTTTTAGTACGCAGGCGCCCTTTGCCATAATCTTTGTCTTCACGATCAATTTTTGGCTGCCCGAGACACGAGAGTACGAACGGAACAACATGGCATCTGCTCTGATATTCCGCTCATAGGCGTCCGTGCCGAGCGAGAAGTTGTTCCAAGAAATGTAAAATGGAGCAATGGTCCGACCCGACAGTGTTTAAAAGTGATGTTGGGAACATATAAAGTCCCTTGACCAAAAACGTTGATCTTGTTCAATGTAAAACAAATTATAACAAGTTATGCGGTTGGGAATCGATTTACTTGTCATAATCCTTTCAATCTCACTGCACGCACAAGGTCATGAGCTTTCAGATCTCATTCAATTCCATCTATATTGTAGTTCTTTTGGAATATGAGTATTTCTCATGATATTCACATGACCCGGTCAATATAGGCGTTGCTATTTTCAATTGAGTAACAATCTTCACCAGACCAGCTTTAATATACACTTATGTATGTCACTCTGTCTATTAATCATTTGTCCAAGCTGCAGTTAATTAACCGTAAATAAAGCATCCAGTTAATGTTCCCCTCTAGCGTAGAATGTCCAAGTTTTACTGTCATGCAATAAAGCATTTTGTACGTTAACCAACATTTTTGTTTTCACAAGCAGCTTGTCATAAATGTAGACTTGAGATTTCAACGGGGACCAGATAACAGTCGCTTTTTAATAAACAAATCAACCCCAGTGTCTAGCAAGAGGTTATCCGCAAAATATGCATAAAGATATGACAAGTGATGCATTAAAGAAGCGGAAGAACAAAACTTAAATCGAAAACTCAGTTTTAGGCTAGTTTTAACGAACAAACAGAGAATTCTATAAATAAAAAGCCAAACATATTCACCGAAAATATACACATGATATCAACGAGATAAATTCGACCGTAATTGTTCAACAAACAGTTCCATGGGAAAAGGTATCGTGAAGCAAATGGGATAAATGACCTCCGATATGAAGACGATCTAGAAGGCAGTATGATGAGTTTTGTTCGAGTCTTTGAAGAAACTTGACTCTTCGGGAGATCCTCGTGTAGAGGATGAGAAATATCATTGAGAATAGTATTTATAAGCCGAACGCAAGTGGAAAAATTCTGTTTAAGAATTTTTCAAGAATATCCTCATAAGCAAAAGAGCCTGCGATCCTGATGCAATGCTTGAGCATCACAATGTCTTTAGAAAAAGTGCGGGAATAATATCGGGTGAGCAATACAGAATATGTGGTAATATACTAGAGAATATCAAGTGAGAAATTAGCTTAGACTGAAGGCCAAGAGAACGAAGACGAAAAGCACTGAAAGAAAGCTTACGAACTTTAATAAGTAAAGTATTTGGATTATGGGCCCAATTAATGTTGTCTATTATGATGACTTCAAGAAACTTGACATATTTACTTCGATTCAGGTCTGCAGCCTTAATTCTAGATAAAGAAAGATTAGTGCGAAATGCTTCGTGACGTTCGCCATGTAAATTAGTGAGCACAAGTTAAATACATTCTTCAGGATTTGAAGATAAGCATCACTCTTCTGAGCATGTAGAAATCGCATCTAAATCAGCGGAGAGCGGATTTGAAGAGTCGTTTTTGACTACGTCATCTGGGTATTTTAAAGTTAAGTTTGAATATATTAAATTGTATAGATGGTAAGAATTTACTCGTATTCCAAAAAGAACATTTTATCAAACTTAATTGTACATAAAATATTCCAGAAAAAAGTCGAACAAAATCCAATTCGTCAAATTAAATCCATTGCACAATTCATGAATGGCTTAGCATGAGGATTGAACCTTCTTTGATCCCATGTTCTGATAAGTGTTCTGGGTTAGTTATCGCAATGTCGCCGCCAATAATAATATGTTGTTTATCCACAGGAATTCCCCACTGTTTTTCCACTTCCTTTTTAACGTCCAAAACGGTAGCGTTTTCTCCGACTTCAACCGTAATCTCTTCACCGCTAAATTTACGTACTCTGAGCTTCATTTCGCCGTGAGTGATGCGACCGAATTATTTTCACTGTCACGACTTCACAATTGGATCGATAAGACACATGACAATTGGCAGCCTATCAGGAACGAGACAACGAGTGTAGAATGTCGTAAATTCTGATACGCCCTAAAATGCATAATGCATGTTTTATCGATTCGGTATTTAATGAATTTGTTTAAACATCGTGCCTTCGTCTAAACATTTGATTGAGCATCGATTCGAGCACTATTGTGATTGCTATACAAATGTTAGTTTAAGTCATCATGGAAATTTGTTACACTAAGTCACTTTAGAAAAGGATGCTGATACTATTGTGTGATTTCAGAGCACGTGGTAATCAATTCAAATGCTATCACGTGAAGATGGCAGCTGTTTTCCGCGCTACAATCTTAGGTGGTGAAAGCAAGTACTTTTCACATGGCAGAATTTATTCGGTTGTGTGACAAGCTTAATACAACAATGTTTCCTATTTTATCACCGAAACCATGCATCTTAAATCGGAGATTTCTCTACAACAGTTATTCGGTGCAGCTCAATCTTGTGTGCATTGAGACGTAGAATTCGATTCTTTGTGGCAATCGATGAAATTGATTATTCACACGGTTGAAGGACGAATCGGAATCATCGAGACACCAGCCAACTGTACCGTGGGCGAGGTGAAAACAAAAATCGAAAGTCTCTGGGGTATCCCATGTGATAAACAATGCGTGGTCGTTGATCAAGACATGGTGCTCGCTGATTCACATATTTTGGCTACATACGGAATCAAGAATGGCTCTTCGATTACACTTTTATATGGATAATTTGTGCACAGTGACAACCTGTAACGATTTTTTTAATTATTTTCAGTCTTGTTAAATAACATTTTTATCGCCACGCCCGCGATTACTGCAGCCGAATATTATCCCATCATCTGTACTAAATCTACCCAGAGCTACACGGCACACTTACTCACCACTATTTCAAAATTGATTGTAAACGAATCTAAATACACCAGTATGATATTGGAGAATAAAGTGCTGTATGTCTACTCGCGTGGTTTTATTTGATCCCTCGGTATCATTAAGTTGATTCGGTCGGGAAATCGACAGATTTATTTTGAAAAATGAAATGCAAATCTGCAGTTATCACGCGAAATAACCGATAATTTTGCTTTTTTGTTTATAAAATGGACGGAATATGAAATTACAATTTATTTACGTTTTGTAAATATATTCTTTAATATTGTAGAGCTATTTGCTTTTTTCATCATTAATCTTGAATCAATTTACTCAATGTTCAAACGAGCGTTACAGTGAAATCAATGGTCGACCGTGCGTGTAATGCAGTTACTACAGTTGAAAGGCACATTTTGTGTGTTTACCGAGCAAAGGTCCACCCTGTAGTACTTTATGGTTGTGATACACGGTCACTCAGGTCGAAGCACATACGATCCTTGAAAGAATTGGACCGTAAGTGCGTCAGAAAGGTTGACCGAGTATCCAACGCTGCCGTTCATACGCGATGTCGCGGAATACTTCCGTTCTTTATTTAAACTCAACGGCAAAGACCGTAGTCATTTGACACGCCTTCTGAAAATCATATTCCGCGTTTGAGAAACTGTTCCACAACCATAAGCCCGGTCGTACTTCGTGTAAAGTTAATTCAAGACGGTCATATGAAGATCTGACCTTCAACTGTGAAAGTCGACGTTGGTGTCCTAGGACTGCGTACTCTCCACCGTGTTCGAAAATAGAGACAGGACTGGAGAACGATCTGCAACAATCTCCGCCCTGATCAACGTGCGTGAGCAGGTGTCATTTAAGACAACAATGAAGCCAGTTGATCTGCGCGTTGAGCCAGTAGTGCAAAACGAAAATTAGACATGAGTGAGTGTTCAGTTAGGGCCTAGTGGTGTTTTCTGTGGACTGCGTCCTAGTGACGACTTGGTCTTTCAAACCTCCTCGTCTTGGTTCACAGAACAACGCTCGTATTCCGGATCTTATCTTTTGGAGTGACGGCGTTATTCGGTACAATCAAGTTCGAGGAAAAGGCCGAAATGGAATAGAGATTAGTCAGTACTGTTCTTTGATGCCTGTTGATGTTCTTGTCTCCAAAATTCTCTTGTTAGTTGCTCCGCGCCATTTAATTCTTTTGGAAACTTGGCGATGTCACTGGTCGGGTGCGGAAGGTCAATCAATATACACGTGATGCTGACTAACTTTTGAATCACATGTTAGTGAAAGATCGAGTAAATAGAAGTGTACAATAATAAATGTGTAGACACTGGTCTGCTACACAGCCCCCTACCAGTGCTGAGAACATTGAGTGCCGATTGTCGGGATTGAAAAAAGGCGATTTGTAGGCCCCAAAATAGATCGCACCCGTTTTAAGCACGACCGGCAAACTCGCTATCCAGATTTTAGGGGCGGATAAGTGGAAATAGCCCATCACTGTTAGTCACTCCGATGTTACCCGAGGGTATTCTTTACTGGAAATAGTTCTTCTCATTCCAGGGTGATTTGTTCCTCACCATACCCTGAAAAGGAAAGGAAGAGTGGGTCAAATTTTTGTTCTTCCAAGGAAATCCGTATGATAATCTATCGGGGAAATGAACGTGGCGAACAGATCTTGTTTTGCGTTTAATTTCCGTTTTATTGTTATCTATTGCTTGACTGTTTTGTTTTATTTTAGGTGTATTAGTTGACCCGTCTCCACATAGTTCTTTTTCAACAAAGGCTTGTTTGAATCTATCGATGGATATTGTTTCCTTTCTACCTTTGATTCCGATGACTAGGTACTTTGGATGACGTTTGAACACTTCGAAAGGGCCGTCGTATGGAGGTTCCAGTGGTTTACGTATTGTGTCTACCCTGACCAACACATGGGTGTAGGTAGATAATTCTACCGGGATCGACGCTGCGTTGCTATGTTGTTGCGTTGGTTTGTGTTTCATAGACTGCATAGCTGCACGCAAACGCTGAACAAAATCGCTGAGATCGATGTATTGGTTACCCTGCGATCCGTGTACAAGTTCTGCTCGTGAATTTCAGGGTAGTACCTTAGACTAACTCTGCTGATGAGCATCCGAAGTCCCGTTTGAACGAGGTCCGCGTGTTCAGTAGAACCAGCGGTAGGTGTTCATTCCAGTTGATTGGGTCTAGTTGAGAAATCAGGGATGCCTTTAACTGTCTGTGTATCCGATCAACCATCCCATTTGTTGCCGGATGATAAGCTGGCGTTAGCATTCGTTTGTTCCGTGCAGCCTTATGAGGTCCTAGAAAAGTTTCGCTTCGAAATGCGCACTGCGGTCTGTCGTCACGATTTCGGATGTGCCGTATTTAGCAATCCAGTGTGCGACAAAGGTTCTCGCCATCATTTCTGAATTGATGTCCTGGATGGGTACAGCTACCGGTCAACGTGTGTATCGATCTACACACGTCAGGAGGTATCGCTGGCTCTTTGAGATTGGCAACGGTCCAACGATATCGATATGAACATGAATAAATCGCGTGCAGTTGTTGTCGTATGATCCGATTGGGCTCGGTGTGTGGCGTTGGATTTTGGCTTTTTACAAGATAAACAGGCTTTGACGATCACCTGCACTCCCTTGTTCATTCCTGGCCATACGAAACGCTCTGCGATTAGACGTTGCGTGACGCGGACACCGGGGTGCGATATATTGTTAATAGAGTCGAATATGACTCTTCTATACGTTTCGGGGACGACTGGTCGTGGTGTACTTGTCGTTGTGTCGCAGATTAAAGTCAGGCGTGTTCCATCTAAGGAGAGTCGTTTGATCTTCAATTTGGTGTTGGACAGCTGCTTGAGGAAGTTTTTCCGCTTGATCTGATGTTTAGCCAGTTCTTTTAGATCAACCGTGGGGCTGATGATGATGGTGTCAATTGAAGATCTGAACAAGGCGTCGGCAACCTCGTTCTTGAATACAGGGAGGTAATTAATTTTCGACGTATATTGCGAGATGTAGTCCAAATGTCGTATTTCACGTGGATTGTACTTGTCAGAGGCATTGGATAGCGCTTAGGTCAATGGCTTGTGATTTGTGGGTACCTCAAATTCACGTCCTTCCAATAAGTGACAGAAGTGTCTAATACTCAGATAATCATCGGAATCTCTTCATTTCCAAAAAATGTGTAATCTCTTTCTGTTAGAATACCACTGTCTGGTAATCGCGTCTTTTGTAGGGCAGCTACGTTGACATTCAGTCTCTTTAGCTCATTGTTTATCACAGCAGATTTTCTTACGCCTCTGATATTCGAGACGTCGTCATGAAATCCAGGAAGCATGGACCGGACGTTTCAGGTTCTCAGTTTCAGAAATGACGTTTGTTTTTTGTAGTTCGTTTCGCTGGTGCGTAAAAAACAGTCTGCTCGTCGGTTGATTCCTAATCCCCATGCACCCAATGAGGATAGCAGACCGTCGCGAGACGGCACCATATTGACTGGGGGCTGCCCAGCTTAAGGCGGGCGGTAGCCGTCCAATGAGACCTGAAAGTCTCTTCCACCCTTGAAAGCAGCCCCAGGCGCTGAGCTCTACGCCAATCGAGCCATAGCTTTTAACCGGTATCTGCTGCTTCCCGTGTTATTATCCGCAGAAGCGGAATAGAGTGTCCTCTCCATTGGTGCGTTGTGATGTACGCCAGGGCAGTTCAAAGTGGAGAACTAGCTGTTGCTCACGCAGCAAGTGTTCCTCTCCACGGCACCACCGGAACCGAAGGAACAGCTAGGCTGATACATTTGGACAACAATGACGTCGCAGGAGTTGGCAGGGCCAAGTTGAAAAACTTCGGACTGCCTAACGGGACTCCGGCTCCGGATTTTTCCTCGAGGTTGACTCCTGAAGCCTTTTCCATGATTGGATGTAGCCACAAGGCAGTGGATGTTTGAGATAAGAGTTTTCCTTCCCCCAGGTAAACCGCTTTCATGGACTTACGAGCTCCACTTGCCAGAAGCATGCTGGTTTTGAGGCGCCAGTCAGCAGCCTTTGCCCTTTATCCTGTCAGTAGAAGCAGTTCCGCCGGGTCACACAGGACCACGCGTGCAGGCCAGGAGCTGGACTTGGTTGTCAGAGGCTATATAAGACGCAGGCCATTGGAGCATTTTTGGAATTGGGCGCTTATCCACAAAACCGCCCCGGCTTTCACAACTTTGAAACCAAAATTCATATAGAAAATCTCGGATTTATACTTGTGGTATTTATACGTTCCCCTAATAATCGATATAACTGTGAATGATATTCCGCCATGGTGGGTGTAGTAAATGTGCTGACCCGCGTTCTTCGCCAGTTTCAATGAGTCCTAGCGATTTAGAATCGAAAACTTAGTTTCATTTATATATGTCACATATTTATTGACGCGTCTATAGAGTTGAATATATGGGTTGCCATTAGCTCCCATATATTTAAAGTTATCAAACTAATAGTACAATAGGATCATTGGAAACATAACGTCACTGATTCTCATGCAGCTGGACTCATGGCACTTACATAAATAAATCAACGTGAGATGATAAATCATTTAGTATGTTGAATTGTATAGATGATAAGAATTTACTCATATTCCAAAAAGAAAATTTTATCAAAATTAATTGTCCATATGATGTTCCATAAAAATTTCGAACATAATCCAGTTCATCAATTTAATTCCATTGCACAATTCATGAATGATCGAACATGAGGATTGAACCTTCTTTGATCCCATGTTCTGATAAGTGTTCTGGGTTAGTTATCGCAATGTCGCCGCCAATAATAATATGTTGTTTATCCACAGGAATTCCCCACTGTTTTTCCACTTCCTTTTTAACGTCCGAAACTGTAGCGTTTTCTCCTACTTCAACCGTAATCTCTTCACCGCTAAATTTACGTACTCTGAGCTTCATTTCGCCGTGAGTGATGCGACCGAATTATTTTCGTAGTCACGACTTCATAGTTGGATCGATAAGACACATGACAATTGGCAGCCTATCAGGAACGAGACAACGAGTGTAGAATGTCGTAAATTCTGATACGCCCTAAAATGCATAATGCATGTTTTATCGATTCGGTATTTAATGAATTTGTTTAAACATCGTGCCTTCGTCTAAACATTTAATTGGGCATCGATTCGAGCACTATTGTGATTGCTATACAAATGTTAGTTTAAGTCATCATGGAAATTTGTTACACTAAGTCACTTTAGAAAAGGATGCTGATACTATTGTGTGATTTCAGAGCACGTGGTAATCAATTCAAATGCTATCACGTGAAGATGGCAGCTGTTTTCCGCGCTACAATCTTAGGTGGTGAAAGCAAGTACTTTTCACATGGCAGAATTTATTCGGTTGTGTGACAAGCTTAATACAACAATGTTTCCTATTTTATCACCGAAACCATGCATCTTAAATCGGAGATTTCTCTACAACAGTTATTCGGTGCAGCTCAATCTTGTGTGCATTGAGACGTAGAATTTGATTCTTTGTGGCAATCGATGAAATTGATTATTCACACGGTTGAAGGACGAATCGGAATCATCGAGACACCAGCCAACTGTACCGTGGGCGAGGTGAAAACAAAAATCGAAAGTCTCTGGGGTATCCCGTGTGATAAACAATGCGTGGTAGTTGATCAAGACATGGTGCTCGCTGATTCACATATTCTGGCTACATACGGAATCAAGAATGGCTCTTCGATTACACTTTTATATGGATAATTTGTGCACAGTGACAACCTGTAACGATTTTTTAATTATTTTCAGTCTTGTTAAATAACATTTTTATCGCCACGCCCGCGATTACTGCAGCCGAATATTATCCCATCATCTGTACTAAATCTACCCAGAGCTACACGGCACACTTACTCACCACTATTTCAAAATTGATTGTAAACGAATCTAAATACACCAGTATGATATTGGAGAATAAAGTGCTGTATGTCTACTCGCGTGGTTTTATTTGATCCCTCGGTATCATTAAGTTGATTCGGTCGGGAAATCGACAGATTTATTTTGAAAAATGAAATGCAAATCTGCAGTTATCACGCGAAATAACCGATAATTCTGCTTTTTGTTAAAAAACGGACGGAATATGAAATTACAATTTACTTACGTTTTGTAAATATATTCTTTAATATTGTAGAGCTATTTGCTTTTTTCATCATTAATCTTGAATCAATTTACTCAATGTTCAAACGAGCGTTACAGTGAAATCAATGGTCGACCGTGCGTGTAATGCAGTTACTACAGTTGAAAGGCACATTTTGTGTGTTTACCGAGCAAAGGTCCACCCTGTAGTACTTTATGGTTGTGATACACGGTCACTCAGGTCGAAGCACATACGATCCTTGAAAGAATTGGACCGTAAGTGCGTCAGAAAGGTTGACCGAGTATCCAACGCTGCCGTTCATACGCGATGTCGCGGAATACTTCCGTTCTTTATTTAAACTCAACGGCAAAGACCGTAGTCATTTGACACGCCTTCTGAAAATCATATTCCGCGTTTGAGAAACTGTTCCACAACCATAAGCCCGGTCGTACTTCGTGTAAAGTTAATTCAAGACGGTCATATGAAGATCTGACCTTCAACTGTGAAAGTCGACGTTGGTGTCCTAGGACTGCGTACTCTCCACCGTGTTCGAAAATAGAGACAGGACTGGAGAACGATCTGCAACAATCTCCGCCCTGATCAACGTGCGTGAGCAGGTGTCATTTAAGACAACAATGAAGCCAGTTGATCTGCGCGTTGAGCCAGTAGTGCAAAACGAAAATTAGACATGAGTGAGTGTTCAGTTAGGGCCTAGTGGTGTTTTCTGTGGACTGCGTCCTAGTGACGACTTGGTCTTTCAAACCTCCTCGTCTTGGTTCACAGAACAACGCTCGTATTCCGGATCTTATCTTTTGGAGTGACGGCGTTATTCGGTACAATCAAGTTCGAGGAAAAGGCCGAAATGGAATAGAGATTAGTCAGTACTGTTCTTTGATGCCTGTTGATGTTCTTGTCTCCAAAATTCTCTTGTTAGTTGCTCCGCGCCATTTAATTCTTTTGGAAACTTGGCGATGTCACTGGTCGGGTGCGGAAGGTCAATCAATATACACGTGATGCTGACTAACTTTTGAATCACATGTTAGTGAAAGATCGAGTAAATAGAAGTGTACAATAATAAATGTGTAGACACTGGTCTGCTACACAGCCCCCTACCAGTGCTGAGAACATTGAGTGCCGATTGTCGGGATTGAAAAAAGGCGATTTGTAGGCCCCAAAATAGATCGCACCCGTTTTAAGCACGACCGGCAAACTCGCTATCCAGATTTTAGGGGCGGATAAGTGGAAATAGCCCATCACTGTTAGTCACTCCGATGTTACCCGAGGGTATTCTTTACTGGAAATAGTTCTTCTCATTCCAGGGTGATTTGTTCCTCACCATACCCTGAAAAGGAAAGGAAGAGTGGGTCAAATTTTTGTTCTTCCAAGGAAATCCGTATGATAATCTATCGGGGAAATGAACGTGGCGAACAGATCTTGTTTTGCGTTTAATTTCCGTTTTATTGTTATCTATTGCTTGACTGTTTTGTTTTATTTTAGGTGTATTAGTTGACCCGTCTCCACATAGTTCTTTTTCAACAAAGGCTTGTTTGAATCTATCGATGGATATTGTTTCCTTTCTACCTTTGATTCCGATGACTAGGTACTTTGGATGACGTTTGAACACTTCGAAAGGGCCGTCGTATGGAGGTTCCAGTGGTTTACGTATTGTGTCTACCCTGACCAACACATGGGTGTAGGTAGATAATTCTACCGGGATCGACGCTGCGTTGCTATGTTGTTGCGTTGGTTTGTGTTTCATAGACTGCATAGCTGCACGCAAACGCTGAACAAAATCGCTGAGATCGATGTATTGGTTACCCTGCGATCCGTGTACAAGTTCTGCTCGTGAATTTCAGGGTAGTACCTTAGACTAACTCTGCTGATGAGCATCCGAAGTCCCGTTTGAACGAGGTCCGCGTGTTCAGTAGAACCAGCGGTAGGTGTTCATTCCAGTTGATTGGGTCTAGTTGAGAAATCAGGGATGCCTTTAACTGTCTGTGTATCCGATCAACCATCCCATTTGTTGCCGGATGATAAGCTGGCGTTAGCATTCGTTTGTTCCGTGCAGCCTTATGAGGTCCTAGAAAAGTTTCGCTTCGAAATGCGCACTGCGGTCTGTCGTCACGATTTCGGATGTGCCGTATTTAGCAATCCAGTGTGCGACAAAGGTTCTCGCCATCATTTCTGAATTGATGTCCTGGATGGGTACAGCTACCGGTCAACGTGTGTATCGATCTACACACGTCAGGAGGTATCGCTGGCTCTTTGAGATTGGCAACGGTCCAACGATATCGATATGAACATGAATAAATCGCGTGCAGTTGTTGTCGTATGATCCGATTGGGCTCGGTGTGTGGCGTTGGATTTTGGCTTTTTACAAGATAAACAGGCTTTGACGATCACCTGCACTCCCTTGTTCATTCCTGGCCATACGAAACGCTCTGCGATTAGACGTTGCGTGACGCGGACACCGGGGTGCGATATATTGTTAATAGAGTCGAATATGACTCTTCTATACGTTTCGGGGACGACTGGTCGTGGTGTACTTGTCGTTGTGTCGCAGATTAAAGTCAGGCGTGTTCCATCTAAGGAGAGTCGTTTGATCTTCAATTTGGTGTTGGACAGCTGCTTGAGGAAGTTTTTCCGCTTGATCTGATGTTTAGCCAGTTCTTTTAGATCAACCGTGGAGCTGAAGATGATGGTGTCAATTGAAGATCTGAACAAGGTGTCGGCAACCTCGTTCTTGAATACAGGGGGATAATTAATTTTCGACGTATATTGCGAGATGTAGTCCAAATGTCGTATTTCACGTGGATTGTACTTGTCAGAGGCATTGGATAGCGCTTAGGTCAATGGCTTGTGATTTGTGGGTACCTCAAATTCACGTCCTTCCAATAAGTGACAGAAGTGTCTAATACTCAGATAATCATCGGAATCTCTTCATTTCCAAAAAATGTGTAATCTCTTTCTGTTAGAATACCACTGTCTGGTAATCGCGTCTTTTGTAGGGCAGCTACGTTGACATTCAGTCTCTTTAGCTCATTGTTTATCACAGCAGATTTTCTTACGCCTCTGATATTCGAGACGTCGTCATGAAATCCAGGAAGCATGGACCGGACGTTTCAGGTTCTCAGTTTCAGAAATGACGTTTGTTTTTTGTAGTTCGTTTCGCTGGTGCGTAAAAAACAGTCTGCTCGTCGGTTGATTCCTAATCCCCATGCACCCAATGAGGATAGCAGACCGTCGCGAGACGGCACCATATTGACTGGGGGCTGCCCAGCTTAAGGCGGGCGGTAGCCGTCCAATGAGACCTGAAAGTCTCTTCCACCCTTGAAAGCAGCCCCAGGCGCTGAGCTCTACGCCAATCGAGCCATAGCTTTTAACCGGTATCTGCTGCTTCCCGTGTTATTATCCGCAGAAGCGGAATAGAGTGTCCTCTCCATTGGTGCGTTGTGATGTACGCCAGGGCAGTTCAAAGTGGAGAACTAGCTGTTGCTCACGCAGCAAGTGTTCCTCTCCACGGCACCACCGGAACCGAAGGAACAGCTAGGCTGATACATTTGGACAACAATGACGTCGCAGGAGTTGGCAGGGCCAAGTTGAAAAACTTCGGACTGCCTAACGGGACTCCGGCTCCGGATTTTTCCTCGAGGTTGACTCCTGAAGCCTTTTCCATGATTGGATGTAGCCACAAGGCAGTGGATGTTTGAGATAAGAGTTTTCCTTCCCCCAGGTAAACCGCTTTCATGGACTTACGAGCTCCACTTGCCAGAAGCATGCTGGTTTTGAGGCGCCAGTCAGCCGCCTTTGCCCTTTATCCTGTCAGTAGAAGCAGTTCCGCCGGGTCACACAGGACCACGCGTGCAGGCCAGGAGCTGGACTTGGTTATCAGAGGCTATATGAGACGCAGGCCATTGGAGCATTTTTGGAATTGGGCGCTTATCCACAAAACCGCCCCGGCTTTCACAACTTTGAAACCAAAATTCATATAGAAAATCTCTGATTTATACTTGTGGTATTTATACGTTCCCCTAATAATCGATATAACTGTGAATGATACTCCGCCATGGTGGGTGTAGTAAATGTGCTGACCCGCGTTCTTCGCCAGTTTCAATGAGTCCTAGCGATTTAGAATCGAAAACTTAGTTTCATTTATATATGTCACATATTTATTGACGCGTCTATAGAGTTGAATATATGGGTTGCCATTAGCTCCCATATATTTAAAGTTATCAAACTAATAGTACAATAGGATCATTGGAAACATAACGTCACTGATTCTCATGCAGCTGGACTCATGGCACTTACATAAATAAATCAACGTGAGATGATAAATCATTTAGTATGTTGAATTGTATAGATGATAAGAATTTACTCATATTCCAAAAAGAAAATTTTATCAAAATTAATTGTCCATATGATGTTCCATAAAAATTTCGAACATAATCCAGTTCATCAATTTAATTCCATTGCACAATTCATGAATGATCGAACATGAGGATTGAACCTTCTTTGATCCCATGTTCTGATAAGTGTTCTGGGTTAGTTATCGCAATGTCGCCGCCAATAATAATATGTTGTTTATCCACAGGAATTCCCCACTGTTTTTCCACTTCCTTTTTAACGTCCGAAACTGTAGCGTTTTCTCCTACTTCAACCGTAATCTCTTCACCGCTAAATTTACGTACTCTGAGCTTCATTTCGCCGTGAGTGATGCGACCGAATTATTTTCGTAGTCACGACTTCATAGTTGGATCGATAAGACACATGACAATTGGCAGCCTATCAGGAACGAGACAACGAGTGTAGAATGTCGTAAATTCTGATACGCCCTAAAATGCATAATGCATGTTTTATCGATTCGGTATTTAATGAATTTGTTTAAACATCGTGCCTTCGTCTAAACATTTAATTGGGCATCGATTCGAGCACTATTGTGATTGCTATACAAATGTTAGTTTAAGTCATCATGGAAATTTGTTACACTAAGTCACTTTAGAAAAGGATGCTGATACTATTGTGTGATTTCAGAGCACGTGGTAATCAATTCAAATGCTATCACGTGAAGATGGCAGCTGTTTTCCGCGCTACAATCTTAGGTGGTGAAAGCAAGTACTTTTCACATGGCAGAATTTATTCGGTTGTGTGACAAGCTTAATACAACAATGTTTCCTATTTTATCACCGAAACCATGCATCTTAAATCGGAGATTTCTCTACAACAGTTATTCGGTGCAGCTCAATCTTGTGTGCATTGAGACGTAGAATTCGATTCTTTGTGGCAATCGATGAAATTGATTATTCACACGGTTGAAGGACGAATCGGAATCATCGAGACACCAGCCAACTGTACCGTGGGCGAGGTGAAAACAAAAATCGAAAGTCTCTGGGGTATCCCGTGTGATAAACAATGCGTGGTAGTTGATCAAGACATGGTGCTCGCTGATTCACATATTCTGGCTACATACGGAATCAAGAATGGCTCTTCGATTACACTTTTATATGGATAATTTGTGCACAGTGACAACCTGTAACGATTTTTTAATTATTTTCAGTCTTGTTAAATAACATTTTTATCGCCACGCCCGCGATTACTGCAGCCGAATATTATCCCATCATCTGTGCTAAATCTACCCAGAGCTACACGGCACACTTACTCACCACTATTTCAAAATTGATTGTAAACGAATCTAAATACACCAGTATGATATTGGAAAATAAAGTTGTTACGTTCTTGATATGGAGCTAATAATGCACCGGATATGCTTCTCACGATATTGCCCAACCGACTATTGAGAGAGAAGACCAAAGCTTCAGAGAAGTTCGTATGGCAGCTCACTTCCAATAATAATAATTATGGTTTACTCATCCGTATATATAGGCTGAGAATGTAAAAGGAAATGACCTTGGAAAATAGCACATTAAAACCGTGTCAAGGACTCGATGGACCAATCAGAATAAAGGGCGAATATGGTCAAATTATAAACGTTATGATCAAATTATAATCATGTTTTTCGCGCCAAATAATTCAGATCTATGTTGACATAGTGTCAATATAGAGTCGTTATGTCTTCAAAGATATTGAGTTTGTAGGGAAAATAAACGTCTTTTCCCATTACCTCCCTTTTTAAAAGTGACTCAGTATTGACAGAGCTTGGGGTTCACTTGAAGTGGTATGACAGTCTTGCGTCTTCAGTTAGTCCATCGTCGGGGTTCTAGTGCGCGATCGGGAGCGATAATGTCAGGTGGTATTTCAACCGGAGGAGATGGGAGCTGGAAGGTATCAAATAGAAGATCCAACGGAAGATTCACTGGTTCCGCAGGTTCTAACTTCGACTGTCCTTCTCTTGGTCTCAATTGATTGAGATGGCGTATCCGAACGTCGTTTCCAACTTGGATGTCGAACATAACGCTACCTCTCCGACATACAACCTTGCCCTCGATCCATGGGTTTCTTCGTTGTCGATAATCACGAGCATAGACGCTGGATCCCACTTTGAAGCTCCTTTGACTGAGATGCTGATGAACCTGAGGTTGCGGTGGCTTCGGGACCATTGCGTTATTGACTGTTCGTAGTTTTCTACCCATTAGTGCCTCTGCTGGCGTCTGACTATTCATCAGGGATTCGTGAGGGGTCGTCCGGTAGACTAACAGGAATCGTTGCAAGTTGTCGACGGTAGTCCCCTCCCCTCGGAACTTGATCATTGCTCTTTTGAATGTGTCGACAAACCTATCCGCTTGTCCGTTCGATTGGAGATGGTAGATCGGAGTCCGGATATGCTCAATTGCATTCTTCTTGCAGAATTCGGTAAAATAAGCTGATTTGAATTGCGATCCATTATCTGAAACAATGGTGTCGGAAGCTCCGTGTTGGCTGAATAGTGAAGTGAGTGCTCTGATTGTGATCGAACTTGTGGCAGGAGAGAGCGGGACGATTTCTGGCCATTTCGAATAAGCGTCTACCAAGACTAAGTAGGTGGTTCCGTTGAGTGGGCCGGCGAAGTCAATGTGGATACGCGACCATGCTTTGTCAAGTCGAGGCCACGGAACTGGTGTTGCGTGAGCAGGAAGTTTTGCCGCTTGTTGACAATTGGTACAGCGCCTGACAAACTCAGTGATGTCAGCGTCCATCCCTGGCCAGTAGGCGAAACTTCGGGCGATTGCTTTCATCCGATTGATCCCCGGATGTCCAGCATGAAATTGACGTATGACCCGTTGACGCAAAGCAGCGGGAATAACGACTCAAACACCAAACATGAGACAGTCATCCACGATTGATAAGGATTCCCGTCATTGGAACAGTTGATTGTCATCCAATTGTGGTGCTAGCCTAGGCCATCCAGATTGAACATACCTGATGGCTTCTGAGAGAACCTTGTCGTCGTTCAGTGTCCTCTTGATATCTGCGACCGTCACGGGAAGGTTTCACAATGCTGTGGTCAACTGATCGCGTACATACTGCTCAGTAGATATAGCTGCAATCCTGTCAGAGGGTGCACTGTTGCACTGGATTTGGTTGCACAAAGCATTGATTGGCTGATCTGATGAAAACCTCTGCTGGTTTTGCTGCGGCTTTGAAAAGGGCCTCGAAATCTTTGGTTTCGACGAAACTTGTTGTTTCGTTCTGGATCTGCAGAATCCTTCTTTGTGGCCTGTGACGTTGCACTGACTGCAACGGTGTTGTTTGAAGGGACAATATCGGGCGTAGTGCCAGGCAGTGGGGATAAGCTCCCACTGTCTATAAAATGCTACCATGTGGCGTGCGTCTCAAATAGCCTCTGACAACCAAGTCCAGCTTCTGGCCTGCACGAGTGGCTCTCTGAGCCCAGCGGAACTGCTTCTACCAACAGGAGAAGGGGCGAGAGCGAGTGACTGGCGCCTGAAAACAAGTTTGCTTCGGGCAGATGGAGCTCGTTAGCCTGGGAAGGCATTTCATCTAGGGGAAGGAAAACCCTGATTTTAAACCTCCGCTGCCTTGCGGGATACCCAATCGCGGGAAAGGCTTCGGGAGAAAACCCTGAGGAAAAATCTGGAGCAGAGTCTCGTAGACGGTTAGTTGGTGCACACCACCTCTTTCTATCAACTCCCTGCTGCCTTGCAGGTCGCACTTGGTTGTGCAAAGGCTAGAGAAGTTGACTCGAACAAACGCCGGGTGGTGCTGGGGACGCTGCTTTGTACCCAAATTCCCAAGACACTTCATGAATCACGAACTATTACAACCTATCGCTAATGCTACGGCGTTCCCGGTACGCGACGCGCCTCATGCTCTCCCAGCGGCTGGGGTGAAAAGTAAGCAAGCTGGGTCCCTTAATACCCGCTCCCCGTTGTTTATCTCATGTTGGAATGTCAGAACGCTCCTCGATCCCGGTAGCCAATGCATCACGATGCGCAGTCTCTGCGACTATGGCGTGAGTATAGGCTGCTTGTCGGAGGTAAGAATCCCGGGCACTGGCTGCATTCGTATCAAGATTCCAGGGAGAGACATCTCCTACTGGTTGTACCACAGTGGACCCACTGACAACTCCGGGCTACACGGCGTTGCGATTGCGCTTGACGCGAAGGCTCAAAATGCCCTAACGTTATGGGAAGCCATTTCACCACGAATTTTGGTTATGCGTTTCCGTGGAAAACCGGTCAACCTGAGTGTTTTGTCTGTTTACGCGCCTACCATGCCCACCGACGATGCATCCAAGGACGCATTTTATGAAGAATTACAAAAGGCCGTAGATAAAATCCCTAGGCGCGACATGCTGATTATTGCTGGTGACTGGAATGCCCGTACAGGCGAACCGGACGCTACTACACAGCGGATTATCGGCAAGTTCAGTCTCGGAACACATTGCGAAAATGGTGAGCGCATGCTTAATTTCGCCAGCTTTAACCGTCTGACAGTGACGAACACGCGCTTTCAGCATCCTAGGAGACACTTGTTAACATGGTATTCTAACGACGGACGCACTGCACACCAGCTAAATCATATTTTGGTCTGCTCGCGCTGGAACTCATCTGTTGAGGACTGTAGGGCTTATCGTGGTGCGGGGACTGGCAACGCCAGCGGTTCAGATCACGTCCTGCTACGCGCGAGAATCAAAATTCACCTCAGCTCTCGTCCGAGGCCCCGTCCCACTAAACGAATTAATACAGCGGCTTTGAACGACAGTGAAAAGCGTCTCGCTCTATCCAATTCTCTCGTCTCCGAGCTAACTAACTTTGAGGTTTCGGACGAATCCAATGCTTCAGTCGACTCTCAATGGAATCATCTGAAATCAGCGCTACAACGAGCCTCAATAGCGGAGCTCGGGATGACTTCCCGTAAACGGAAAGACTGGCTATCCGAGGAAACCCTGAAGTTATCTGACAAATCTCGCGAAGCGCGATTGTCGGGATCGTCAGCGCACCGCAGCCTCAGACGACAAGCCACGCGTTCTGCCAGGCACGATCGCAACACGTATTGGGAATGTTTAGCTAAAGAAATGGAGAATGCTTCGAGTAGCGGCCAATTTGGCTCACTCTTCCCACCTGATCCGTATTTCTTCGGGCCGACGAAATTCGACCGAACACCCACTTTGCGATTTGAGCGGCTCACCGCTTTGCGAACCGGACAAGAAAGTGGAACGCTGGGCTGAGCATTTCAGCATGTTGCTAAATCGACCGGCGCCACTGACGGCACTACCAACGGCTGTAGCGAGCGAGACATATAATGTTTCATGCGATCACCCAACGCGCGACGAAATCATCCGAGCCATCGGCCGACTAAGGAACAACAAGTCCCCTGGCGAAGACGGCGTCCCCCCTGAGGTGTACAAGGCCTGCTCTTCCGTTTTGATTGAACCACTGCATGATTTGTATCGTAAGATATGGGAACTAGAGGAGCTTCCACGCGACTGGGGCACTTCACTCTTGATCCCCATCTTGAAGAAAGGTAATGCCTCATTGTGCGACAACTACCGTGGCATCAGTCTTATCGACATCGCCGCGAAGGTTTTTGCAGTGATTCTCTTATGCCGCTTTACGAAAGAGAGGGATATACGTACGCGAGTCAACCAAGGCGGTTTTCGTCGAGGTCGGGGCTGCGTCGATTAGCTTTTCACATTGCGTCGGATTCTGGAACATCGTTACCGCTATCAGCAGGCAACAACCGCTTGTTTCATCGACTTCGAAGCCGCCTTCGACTCCGCCGACCGAGATTCGCTGTGGAGTGTGATGCTGGCGGATAGTATGCCGGAAAAACTTGTGCGCATGATGCAAGCGTACTATTCATTCACGCAGAGCCGCGTACGTGCATATGGAATGATGTCCTCCACGTTCCCCATTAGGACTGGTGTCCGGCAAGGGTGTCCTTTGTCCCCTGTGCTATTCAACTTCGCGATCGATTGGACAATGAAGCAGGCGCTTTCAGATTACGCCGGTGTGATACTGAGTCCAAGCGTTTCGATTGCCGATTTGGAGTACGCCAATGACATCGTAATTTTGGGGGATGATCCTGAAACGCTTCTGACGACCCTGGAACGCCTCAGCTCATTTGCTTCTATGCTGGGGCTACGAATCAACACACGCAAAACTAAGTATTTTACCACCGCCACTGGACCTCATCTGCCTCTCACGATTGGTGGCGAGAACTTGGAGATGGTGAACACTTTTCGTTACCTTGGTTCGTGCGTGCTACCGTCAGGCCAAGCCAGGGATGAGATACCGACCCGTGTACAAGCTGCGCGCACGGCGTTTTCGCGACTACGTTGGGTTCTATTTAGCCGTAGAGAAATCAGCCGACGTACAAAGCTGCGCGTCTACAGAGCGGCGATTCGCCCAGTTCTCACTTATGGATGCGAGACGTGGCCTGTGCGGGTGGAGGATATGCGGAAACTAGAGGTTTTCGACCACTGGTGTCTCCAACGCATCCTCGATGTTCGATGGGATGAGCGGGTAACGAATGACGAGGTTCGCCACCGTTGTTTTGATATTCCTCGCCTGAGTTCGATATTGCGGCAACACCGACTGAGATGGTTTGGCCACATCCTGAGACGCTCGGACGCTGAACTAACCAGGATGACACTATCGCCGACACCCTGCGCAGAATGGCGTTGTCGTAGCGGAGGACAAGTGAAGACTTGGCTCGCCACCGTGTGATCGGACGTGGACCTGCTTGGCCTACGATCGGTTTACGGATGGCGCACGTGGGACCGGACCTGGCTTACAATCTGCGCGGATCTCGCTTCTAACCGCCGAGCGTGGGCGGCTGCAGTCCGTGATGTCAATGAAGCCGACTCATCCTCCAGGAGGAGATAGTCGCACTAAAGTAAAGTAAAGTAAGTATTGCCAGGCTCCGCAATGCCAACATGAAGACGGTGGCTTCTTTGCGCTGGAATCTTGAGACGAATGCCAATTGCTTTGCTGAACGGCATGGACGGTGTTGGTGCCATGATTCCCATGTTGAATCATTGCCGAATCTGCTTGGAAACGGACCCGTCGTAGATATTCATCGCCAATGGCTTCGAGAGTGAATGAGGATTCTTGCTCAAGTTTGTTGAGCAGTCGCGTTCGAATATCAGCGAAACGCGGAGACACCAGGCTGCATATGAATATCAGGGACTTGAACTGGTCGTCTGTGAGGGACCGCAACTTGAAGCGTTCACATTCGCGATTGACAATGCCCATGTGTGTCAGGAAGTCGTCAGTGTCGTTCATTTTCAGCTTTAGGCACCTGTAACGAGTGTTGAAGAGAGATACATGCTCACCAAAAAGTTGAATAAGTGACTTCATCGTCTCATCAAAATTTCTATCCCGAGGATTCTTGGGAAGGATCAGGTTGCAGTACTTATCCAGCTCTGATGGGCCTATTTTACGTAGCAGCAGCCGGACTTTCCATGCATCATCTTGGGCTTAAAAATCAACACGAAAAAGGTCTTCATAACGTCTGAACCAAGTTTCAAACGTGATGTTCGCTTCCGGATCATAAGCAAATTCTGCGATGCTGTTCGCAATTCCGTCAACGGAGGGTGGAATAGCACAAACTTCTGTGATTGGTACTTGCTTTTGCAGTAGAAGTTCCATCAGCATCATTTGTCGCTCCGAAAGAATTTCTATCTTGGATTGTTCCATGATTTCCTAACTTGAATAAACCCGTCGCCAAACTGTTACGTTCTTGATATGGAGCTAATAATGCACCGGATATGCTTCCCACGATATTGCCAACCGACTATTGAGAGAGAAGACCAAAGCTTCAGAGAAGTTCGTATGGCAGCTCACTTCCAATAATAATAAACATGGTTTACTCATCCATATATATAGGCTGAGAATGTAAAAGGAAATGACCTTGGAAAATAGCACATTAAAACCGTGTCAAGGACTTGATGGACCAATCAGAATAAAGGGCGAATATGATCAAATTATAAACGTTATGATCAAATTATAATCATGTTTTTCGCGCCAAATAATTCAAATCTATGTTGACATAGTGTCAATATAGAGTCGTAATATCTTCAAAGATATTGAGTTTTTAGGGGGAAAACGTCTTTTCCCATTAAAAGTGCTGTATGTCTACTCGCGTGGTTTTATTTGACCCCTCGGTATCATTAAGTTGATTCTCTCGGGAAATCGACAGATTTATTTGGAAAAATGAAATGCAAATCTGCACTCATCGCGCCATAAAACCGATAATTCTGCTTTTTGTTAAAAAACGGACGGAATATGAAATTACAATTTACTTACGTTTTGTAAATATATTCTTTAATATTGTAGAGCTATTTGCTTTTTTCATCATTAATCTTGAATCAATTTACTCAATGTTCAAACGAACGTTACAGTGAAATCAATGGTCGACCGTGCGTGTAATGCAGTTACTACAGTTGAAAGGCACATTTTGTGTGTTTACCGAGCAAAGGTCCACCCTGTAGTACTTTATGGTTGTGATACACGGTCACTCAGGTCGAAGCACATACGATCCTTGAAAGAATTGGACCGTAAGTGCGTCAGAAAGGTTGACCGAGTATCCAACGCTGCCGTTCATACGCGATGTCGCAGAATACTTCCGTTCTCCATTTCAACTTAACAGTGAAGACCGTAGTCGTTTGACACGCATTCTGAAAATCATACTCCGCGTTTGAGGAACTGTTCCACAACCATAAGCCCGGTCGTACTTCGTGTAAAGGTAATACAAGACGGTCATATGAAGACCTGACCTTCAACTGTGAAAGTCGACAATGGTGTCCTAGGACTGCGTACTCTCCACCGTGTTTGAAAATAGAGACAGGACTGGAGAACGATCTGCAACAATCTCCGCCCTGATCAACGTGCGTGAGCAGGTGTCATTTAAGACAACAATGAAGCCAGTTGATCTGCGCGTTGAGCCAGTAGTGCAAAACGAAAATTAGACATGAGTGAGTGTTCAGTTAGGGCCTAGTGGTGTTTTCTGTGGACTGCGTCCTAGTGACGACTTGGTCTTTCAAACCTCCTCGTCTTGGTTCACAGAACAACGCTCGTATTCCGGATCTTATCTTTTGGAGTGACGGCGTTATTCGGTACAATCAAGTTCGAGGAAAAGGCCGAAATGGAATAGAGATTAGTCAGTACTGTTCTTTGATGCCTGTTGATGTTCTTGTCTCCAAAATTCTCTTGTTAGTTGCTCCGCGCCATTTAATTCTTTTGGAAACTTGGCGATGTCACTGGTCGGGTGCGGAAGGTCAATCAATATACACGTGATGCTGACTAACTTTTGAATCACATGTTAGTGAAAGATCGAGTAAATAGAAGTGTACAATAATAAATGTGTAGACACTGGTCTGCTACACAGCCCCCTATCAGTGCTGAGAACATTGAGTGCCGATTGTCGGGATTGAAAAAAGGCGATTTGTAGGCCCCAAAATAGATCGCACCCGTTTTAAGCACGACCGGCAAACTCGCTATCCAGATTTTAGGGGCGGATAAGTGGAAATAGCCCATCACTGTTAGTCACTCCGATGTTACCCGAGGGTACTCTTCACTGGAAATAGTTCTTCTCATTCCAGGGTGATTTCTTCCTCACCATACCCTGAAAAGGAAAGGAAGAGTGGGCCAAATTTTTGTTCTTCCAAAGAAATCCGTATGATAATCTATCGGGGAAATGAACGTGGCGAACAGATCTTGTTTTGCGTTTAATTTCCGTGTTATTGTTATCTATTGCTTGACTGTTTTGTTTTATTTTAGGTGTATTAGTTGACCCGTCTCCACATAGTTCTTTTTCAACAAAGGCTTGTTTGAATCTATCGATGGATATTGTTTCCTTTCTACCTTTGATTCCGATGACTAGGTACTTTGGATGACGTTTGAACACTTCGAAAGGGCCGTCGTATGGAGGTCCCAGTGGTTTACGTACTGTGTCTACCCTGACCAACACATGGGTGTAGGTAGATAATTCTACCGGGATCGACGCTGCGTTGCTATGTTGTTGCGTTGGTTTAGGTTTCATAGACTGCATAGCTGCACGCAAACGCTGAACAAAATCGCTGGGATCGATGTATTGGTTACCCTGCGATCCATGTACCAGGTCTGCTTGTGAACTTCAGGGTAGTACCTTAGACTAACTCTGCTGATGAGCATCCCAAGTCCCGTTTGAACGAGATCCGCATGCTCACTAGAACCAGCGATAGGTGTTCAGTCCAGTTGCTTGGGTCTGGTTGAGCCATCAGGGTTGCCTTTAACTGTCTGTGCATCCGTTCAACCATCCCATTTGTTGCCGGGTGATAAGTTGTCGTTCGGATTCGTGTGTTCCGTGCAGCCTTGAGGTCCTGGAATAGTTTCGCTTCGAATTGCGCAACGCGGTCTGTCGTCACGATTTCGGGTGTGCCGTAATTAGCAATCCAATGTGCAACAAAGGTTTCTGGATTGATGTCCAGGATGGTTACAGCTACCGGTCAACTCGTGTATCGACATAAACACGTCAGGAGGTATCGCTGTCCTTTTGAGATTGGCAGGTTGTAGCTTCTTTGAGAAGAACGCGACTGGTACTAAGTTGCCGTTCTTTCTCTGCTGTTGCAGGCCACCGACAGCGACAGAGGATGCATCTGTTGATAGTACGAGTGTGTTTGCGGATCGACGTGTGCTAGCAATACCATTTTCAGCAAATCCTGCTTGAGTTTCTCGAAAGCTTGTAACCTGACTAGTAGAGTCGGATCTGCCTTTCGTCCAGCTTCAGTAGGTCCGTCAGGTGTTGTCATAGCTCCTGAACACTTTGGGATGAAGCTGCGATAGTAGTTGACCATGCCAACAAACCTACGTAGCTGGGTGAGAGAGTCAGGCACTGGAAAGATTCTAATGGTCTCAACTTTATCGCGGGGGGTTAATAACTCAGAGTTGACGTGATTGCGAGAAAATCGATGTAATTCCTGTCCGAGTTGCGTCTTAGAGGGATTGATGACCACTCCGTAATGATGTAAGCGTTCGAACAGTCGATTGAGGTGTTGCAGGTGTTCCTCGTGGTAACCATTAGCAACCAGGATTTCGTCGATGTAGACGAAGACGAAATCCAGTCCATGCGTAACCTGGTCCATGAAACGTTGGAACGTTTGCGTGGCGTTGCGCAGTCCAAAGTGCATGCGAAAAAACTCGAATAGATCAAATAGTGTGGTCACGGCAGTTTTTGGCACGTCCGCTGGGTGAACCGGAATTTGGTGATACGCACGAACAAGATCTATCTTGCTGAACATTCGCTTATGATGTGGGGACATGGAGAAATCATGCAAATGCGGGATTGGATAACTATCCGGTTTCGTGAGCTTATTCAGAGCTCCATAATCTCCGCATGGTCTACAGTCATTGGCTGTCTTCTTAGGAACGATGTGTAGTGGACTCGCCAACATACTGCTGGGAGGGCGGATAATTTCCGTTTGCAACCTATGCTCAAATTCGCTTTTGGCGATTTTTGGCGGGGCTAACCCCCGCGGTCTACTGAAGCATGGGTTCCCTGTAGTTATGATCTGGTGGTTGACGTCATGCATTACATCTGACATCTGTTAGTTAAGAATTGTGATATCCATGAAAGTCTCTATTAGCTTTTGTACGGTGGGCTGAAATGTTGTATATCGCTCTTGATGGTGGGAGACGTACATTTAGTTTGTGAGCCGTTTATTGTCAGGTTCGATACGCTATCTATCAGTTTGCACCGCCTAGGGTCTACCACTATAACGTGGTGTTGCAATACATCCAAGCCCAGCATAGGATTAGGTACGTCGGCTATAGTGAAAACCCAATTGATAGGTCTCCGAAGGCCTAAATTGAGGGTGAAAAATCTTTTATCGTCTGTACGTATAGCTGTACCATTGACTGTGCGCAACGTGATACTAGATAATTTGTTTCTGTCCTGCGATCGTGGAGGTAACTCACTTATCTGAGCTCCAATATCGACGAGAAACTTCATGTTTGTATTAACATCTCGTACATAAAAGAGACGAACCTTGTGACAACTGCCAGTCTTCGCAACCGCCATCACGACCCGGTATTCGAGTTTCCCGCTTTCTTAAAGGAGCTACGTATGGAATACTTTCGGCTCAACTTTCGAAAGCCGCGCGTGGTACCAGCAGAAACCTCGTTATTTGCGCTGAGACTCTATTGACTTCTTATCCCTCATAAGGCTGTTGAGTGATTTTCCAAACTGGCGGAGGGCACGACTGTGGTGGTCGTCAGCTGAATCCGCCTTCATGACCGCGATTACAGTGGTTTGCCTGATCTCGACGATCTTATCCGCTATTTCCGCTAGTAGTTTTATACTAATTATGTCCACAAAGTTCGCCAATATTTGTTACACATGTATTGTGAGGCGTTGCAGTAAGAGTTTTTCAAGAAACGCTCATCGAACGTTGTGCTGCTGACCACTGTTTGCATGCTTCTGAGTTGTTGGGACGGAGTCTGATACCCCCAGCTCTTCCTGTGTCAAGAGCCGATGAATAAGGAGTCGTTCGGACTCTGTGAGTCGCGTGATCTGTGCTGATTTTAGTTCCTTGCAAGTACATGGTTTTTCAACAAAATATCTTGAACTAGGGACAATGATTCCGAAAAAAGACAAAAAGATCAAAAACGGCATGTGTAAACAGACAAAAATCCCCCTTTTTCCTTTTTTCTTTCATCATGTACCCTCTTCATGGTATACTTGTTGGCACATCGTCTGTAAAGACTTGTGTAATAATAATAATATAATAATTTGAGTGTGCTAATCACATAATTAATGTTAAGATTATCTTGTGTGATACGTTTTATCTCGAAGGGTTTTTCCTGCGTGAACCACAGAAACCGGTAGTGGT
>JACCGJ010006452.1:0-97158 GCA_013407085.1 Atriophallophorus winterbourni
TTTATTGCCTCCGTTTCCTTTATTCATTCTCTGCGTAATTCCGACAGGATTTCAGTGCAAACAAAATGATTGATAAAATACACATAAAGCCGTGTTTTACTGATTATGCACGAAGGAAATCTTCAACTGATGTGGCAGCGAAGAAAATTGAGTGATATTTTTGTCAAGTGCCTTAAGAAACAAGAAAAGGTCTCGAAAAGACGAATATTGAAAAGAAGACATTAGTAAAAGAGATATCAGTCAAATGAGTACAAATTCATGTCAGGCCACGTATGTATGTATGTATGTATGTATGAAATCACAATCCTGGTCCAAGTCACGTGAAGGATATTGAAAAATATAAAAAACGGCGAAAGACTAATTGTTCTACCAAGAGCAGGAACGATAACTAACAATCAGTTGAGAGTTGAAGGTGAGACGAGATGATCCGGTTCAGACCGCAGATCATTAACTCGGAATCCCAAAACAACGGTCACCTCGTAAAGTCAACACGCATGACGAAAAATTGATGAATGGAACTGCGTAACTAGACGCCGATGCCTGCATCTAACAAATGAAACCATACAAAGTTGACGGTAGAACGTAAGTGATAAAATACCAGACACTAATGAACCTGCTTGTTTGCAAATCAAAATAAACAATGGAGGAGTACATACCGTATTTTTATGAGCATCAGAATTGTAGCGCTTGGTCAATGAGTAGACATGTAGGGGTATGAGCAAGCGATGAAGCAGGAGGTCGCAAAGTACTTCGTTGATGGCTTCGATGCCGAGCGAAAGCAAATCGTTCAAATAGTGTAAATGGTCAAGGTGTTCAGCAACCAAATCTTCTAAACGAAGAAGATTTTGTGTGCTGAAATGTGAAGAGTAAACATGGAAATAAATGTTTGTCTTAGAAACACTACATAAAAAAAACAAAATTCAATTGGGTAAACAAAGAATAGACCTAACGAAATTTGATACAGTATCAGGATATAATTGATTTTCCACCACTCCTCATGACATACTCCTTAAAAGCCGAGTATTCCAATAAACAACTCTAAATATTTTTAAGGTTATTGTAGTGATACTGGTGCTCCAAATCAAAATGAAATGAAACTTCATTGAAAGATCCGCCGGCTTGCACAACCTATGAGCCGCTGGACACGTTTTTCTCTATCAATCATCCCGCTGGACAGCAATAGGAACGTGCTTTTGCTGCCCTCATCATGCGTATTGAGCTATACACGGAAACACGCTGTAACCGCATTACCATTTTTATTTCGTGTCTGTCTAGGGTTAGTCAACCTGACAGTATCTTTGCTCACGTGTGGTCAATAATTGTGCTGTGATTAGTCTGGTTCAGGCTTGTGATTTTATACCATACACACGTCGGGATTTAGTATGCTCATCAACACTGAAAAAGTAGCCGAAAATCATGAATGTGATGCAGAGCACACGTACCTGAAATCCGAATGCAGCAAGGCGTCGATATCGAGAATAGTATTCCCGATTGACCAGACCAAGAACGAGAAATAAGGCAGCGCGGTTTGACGATGTATAAATTCCAGCGCACCAACATCTTTCACTATAATTGGGGTTGAAAATGAAATCCGGTTTAAAAACGCAAACCTTTGTGAACATTCAGTGTGATGGTCCGCACAGCAATGCGAACCATATTTTCCGGATGGCAAAATAGCTTAATGCATTCCACATAAAGATCGAATTCCTGTTGGGCCTTGAGTAGTCAATCGAAAAATAACTCGGAAAACTTACTTCAAAGTAAAAGAAGTTGATTGTTTCCGGATTGAGACGCAGCGAGAGAGTTTTCAAAAAGGAAATATAGTAGGCGACCACCTGAAGGATCAGTTTTTTTAAATGATTACTTCTTCGTCCGCGAAATCGAAACGATGTGTGATAATTTCATTTGTGTGACTGTTGGATAGCAGATAATCTAGGGAAAAATGATCGTTTAACGACAACGGACAAAAGAAACAAACAAATTGCAGTTTTGTTGGTTATATTTTCAAATAGAATATTCAATGTCTGCAATAACTGCACGCATAGCATACGTCCGGTATTTTGCTTCAGATACTTCATGAGGTGTTCTAACATATTCATCTCAAGAAAGTAACTATGGAAGAAATAAGCAAATGGTTAACTCGGGCTTACTCCATCACAGAACTATCATTTTGATCGCCCCAAATGAGAATTTCAGCGATCAGGCGGAAAACTTCAACGATTATGGCAGTATTTTGATCGGTAACTGTAGAATGTTTCTGCAGTACAGAACACAAATACCTAAAAAGGAAAAAAGATAACAGAAAAAGTCGAAGACTCGTTCATGGTGATGATTAATAATCGATTCAAAGCGACTAGATGACGGTCATCTGGGTCTTAAACTAAAAAATGGTCGAATGAACTGAAGCGCCACAATGGTCAGATGGTAGATATGCAGATGCCTGAGGAACTAATTTTCTGTAGTCATACTGAACAGGCTTTAGCGGTATGTATGTATGTATGAAAGCACAAGCCTGATCCAGGCAAAGTGCCGCACAGTCAGAGACTGCACGTGGGCTAAGATACTGTCAGGTTGCCCAGGCCTAGACAGATATGAGGAGGTACAGCGGGCACAGCAATAAAAATCTTGCTAACGGAGTGAATGAAAATCATTACATCAAGCGAACACATTAAGTAGAAAAAATCAAATAGATAAGATATTAGATAAGTTTCGACCTAATCGTCTTCCTAGTGAAAAAATTCACGAAACGTCTTATATGGAGTGAAACGCAATTTGCATATACCGGATGAACAATAACAGTCCAATAGCTGCACATATTATATTTAGTTTTGAATATACGAGATGCAATTAAGATGATTAGTTTTAATTTAAAAAACCGGCTCGTTACTCGAATTCCATGGGTTTAAACCAACAATCAAACTTTGCCGTTCATCGAAGGGGACACCAATAACAAGTATGGTATAGTACGAAAGCAAAAGCATGATCCAGGCAAAGTACGGCACAGTCAGAGATTGCATGTGGGCTAAGATACTGTCAGGTTGCTCAGGCTTAGACAGATATGCGAAACGAAAATAGAAATGGTAGTGAGACTGCAGCGTGTTTCAGCGTGCATCTCATTACCGGTGACCGATCAATGTAGCACGCTGTTAGCTGCACAGAAAAGAAGTACAGTACGGTTGCACATTCGTGCCATTGACTCTACATGAAGGGTATTGTCTCTCTAGACCACATCTTGAGATTCCGATCACGTGTTTATTCTATCTCGATTTCTATCATGAATCCCTGCATCGAGGGTAATCAACTTAAAGCGAAAAAGTGCTTTAGAAATTCTTTGAGATTGTATTTCAGCATGCATATCGCAGTGGACTGAAAAATTTTTCCAATCGCGTTAACCAACCATGTCACACAGAAATGAACCCCAAAAACTGCTGATCATCATCATCATCATGAAGCACAAGTCTGGAGCCAGACAAAGTGCCAAGCAATATGAAACAGGAAAAGCAGATAAGCAAGCGCGTGGAAAAGGGAAAGCAGGCAAGCGGAATACGCAAAAGCAAATGCACAAAAAACAGCTTGTTTTTGTAGTTTTACTGCATGCGATTTTTTAGGTTTTTTAGTTTTTTTATGTAAAATAATACCGAATAAAAAAATTATGACACACATGATAAAATACACTGGCGCCACTGACTTCGGTTTGTAGCCATATCGCGTAAGGTTTCCAGCCAACTATTAGGTGGAGCTTTTGGACCCCACCCAGGCAAACGAATACGCTGAACTGAGCCTAGCGCTACGGTGAGTTTCTTCATCCCAACGCGCCACGTCATGGACTGGCCACCCGATCTTTTCTCCCAGCTTCTGCTAGGCTCTGCGAATAAGGCGCGGTACGGTAAACGGTTAGTAGGCATTCTTAAAACATGTCCCAACCATCGCAAGCGAGCAAGCATCAGCATTTCTCTCAGTCCGTGGCCACCTGGTCCTAACACCCGCTTGCAGACATCTATATTTGTAACACGATGATGCCACCGAATGCGAGCAATTCTACGCAGGCAACGGGTATCAAAAACAGAAAGCCGACGGACATCTTCCGCTCGGATAGACCAGGTTTCGCAGCCATAAAGGAGTGTACCACGCACCACTGCGTTGTACACTCGGCCTTTAGTATGGAGTGAAACATCGCGTCGACGCCACAGGTGGCGAAGGTTAGCAAACGCTGCACCCGCTTTGCGAACACGATGTGAGATCTCGTCCTCGACACAACCTCCAGCGGAGCTACAACTGCCAAGGTAAACAAAGCTGTCGACCAATTCAAGATTGACATCGCACACAGTTAGGTTTGGAAGAGAGCCGCTCTAATCCTGGGTAAGTGTTTTACACTTGTTAGGCGCAAAGCACATGCCATACCTTGAAGCTTCAAGTGCCAGGCGGTCCAGGGCTTGTTGCATTATATGAGGGTCATCTCCCAGAAGTGCGATGTCATCGGCATACTCTAGATCGGTCGCTCGCTCACCCGGCAGACGTTCAACACCTGTGCCCACCAGGCCAGCTAAAGCTTTTCTCAGGACATCGTCGATCGCGAAGTTAAAAAGGAACGGCGAGATAGGGCAGCCCTGCCGCACCCCGCTGGAGATATTGAACGAGGACGACAATGGTCCGTACGCTCGAACCCTGCCCGAAGTTTGGCAATATAATGCTTTCAAGATCCAAACATACTTCTCGGGCACTCCATGTCTCAGTAGACAGTTCCAAAGACTTTCACGATCGATTGAATCGAATGCCGCTCGGATGTCAAGGAATACCACGATAGTTGGTTTACGAAAACCGTGGCGTTGCTCCAATAACTGACGGAGTGTGAAAATTTGATCTATGCACCCTCGGCCGGCACGAAACCCAGTTTGCTCCTCATGGATTTGCTCTTCCCGTTTGGTACTCAATCGGTGAAGCAGGATGGAAGCCAGTATTTTAGGAGCTACTGAAATGAGACTGATACCCCGATGATTTTCACAGAAATAGCGCCGTCCCTTTTTGAAAGTCGGAGCAATTACTGATTATCTCCAAGGGATCGGAACGCGTTCCTCAGCTCATATGTTGGCGAACAGCGCTCGAAGTTCGCAAACTAAAGCAAAACCGCTATGTTTGAACAATGACGGAAGCAAAGCATCAGCACCTGATGACCGATGGCGCTTAAGGCTCCGGACTACACTATTCTACACTATTCTACACTATTTCTATTCCCCCCTCATATCTGTCTAGGCCTGGGCAACCTGACAGTATTTTAGCCCACGTACAGTCTCTGACTGTGCGGCACTTTGCCTGGATCAGGCTTGTGCTTTCATACATACATACATACTACACTGTGAATCTCTGATTGAGTCGGAGCCTCAAGAGAAATCGACCATGGGGTACAGTGTTCCGTATTCTCGAAATCAGTGGGTGCAGAAGGCCAGTTAAACTGTGCTTCAAAATGTTCTGCCCATCGCTCCATGCGTCTGTGCATGTTAAAAACTGGCACACCATCTGCTTCACGTATCAACTCACTGATGCCTGGTCGCCCGCTTCCAGTTGTTCTGATGAGTTGGAACAATTATCGGAAATTGCCTACAGCTGCAGCAGATTCCATTTCCGTAGCCTTAGAACTCCACCAACTTTCCCTGTCGGTTCTCAAACTGGCAAACAGTTTACGTTTAATAAGCCTTCGTGACGCATCATGTATGCTATCAGCAGAAAGCAACCAACGTTGGTCCATTAATTGGAGAGAATTCGCAGAAACCCAGTGCTGAGCTACACGGGAAGTCAACCCACAACTATCCAACGCGGCTGGTTCCAATGAGGTTTGAATCCCACTCCATTGGTCATCGATACTATTTTCGGGAACTGTAGACAGATGCAGACTCAAATTGGCCTGAAACCCTCGGAGAACCGAGAGATCGTTAAGCCTAGCAACATTCAACTGCCTTGCAACATTTCTACGTTTCCCACCAAAACGCATCGAGAGCCTAGCACAGACTAACGCATGATCGGGCTCCAGACAGGTGCCCCAGTAGGAGCGGCAATCTTGCACACTCCCTCGCCAGGAGTAGCTGATAGCAATATGGTCAATTTGCGTGAACAAGGCCGCCGATGGAGATCTCCAGGTGGAGCAGTGACGCTTCGAATGCCGGAAGTTAGTGCTGGCAAGGTACAGTCTGTGCTCTGAGCACAAGTTAAACAATCTTTCGCCGTTGTCATTACGATGACAATCGAGACCAAACCGTCTACCCACGAAATGCTCGTTTAAAGATAGACGGCCTACACGTGCATTCATGTCTCCAGCTAGGACAACGATGTCACTCCTCGATGCAAGTCTAATGAGTTCTTGTAATCTTCCATAAAACTCATCCTTGTCAAGTTCAGAGCTACAATTAGTCGGTGCATAGGCAGCAACCACAAACAGGTCGCGGGATTGGTTGCGAAATCGGCCTTTTTTGCACGAACCCTGTAGTCTTACTGCACAAAGGCGACTGTCGACTGGGATCCAGTCTAACAGTGCGACCTCAGCTCGCTCACTCAAGACGATTCCGACACCAGCTTGACCAGATACCATGGCATCGTCATCAGTGGACAAACGTAGATAGTGTGACTTACGTAAGTTCGAAGGGTTAGACAATCGTGTAACTGAGCTAGAGTTATGCATGCGTGTTTCCGACAAACAGCACACATCGACGTCGAGGCTATCAAGCGTGCGAGCCAAGGCTGCCTGCTGTCCGATGCTAGCTAAAGTCCGTACATTAAACGCCGCTAATTTGAATGGTACGCGTGGGCGGAAGAACGCTCTGGAGGCATTCGAAGCAGGCAAAATATTCGAAGTGGCTGAATTCGGAAACCTCGATGAACAAGCTGCACTTCTGTCAGGGCTAACCAAAGAACCACAAAACGGAAAACAGTTACTAAAAAAGTTTGCATGCAGTGTGAGATCATGTAAAGCATTTTGAGCAGAGAGCAAAGAGCTTGAGAGCAGAGAGCGTGAGAGCACGGGATCTGTCATTTTTACCTTTATTTTCATAGTTGCTTGTGGGCGTGATACTACCCGGTTGCCCAGGCCGAAGTAGGGGGTTAGCTTAGGGGGCCCCACCCGGAGCCTTTGGCTAAAAAGCCTGAACCACAAGGCAGTGGCTTGAGACTGAGTTTGTCTGACCTCTATCCATCGACCTTCCTGGTATGAGTAGCTCTGCTGGCACCAAAAGGCACCACCCAGTATAGCTCAATGGGTCATGAAGGTACACAAACCATCGCACCACGTTAAGGTCCAGTCTCAGCGCGACTGCTGATATGCATGTTAAAGCGATTTCGACAGCTGGAAGTGGGGTTTCTAACAGGAATATTACTAGAGGCAATGTCAATCTTGCAAGTCATTTATTCCATTATGCAACATTTAGATTACTGGAAGAAAGACTGATTTCCACGGTTCGTAAAATAATAAAGAATGAAAAAGCGTCAGAAATGAGCATCGAACATAGCATTCGATTAGATAGAATTTATGAAAGATAGATGGGAATTCTTACGAGTTTAACTAAGATATTCTCCTTGTAAATGGTTATACGCATCTCAAACTACTTGGAACAAGCTGTGTAGTATTTTACCTATTTTGAAACGCGCCTGACACCAAACAATTGAAATGATCCTGTTGAAACTGCAATACATTTCAACACTGAGGAGCTCACGATTGTAGACAGCTTTACCTACATGTGTAGTTTTATGAATAATAGAGCCTGCTTACATAACATGATTTGGGTTCTTATTTTTAAACTAAAGATAGCGTTTCGTAACTTGGGTCATTTCTGGTTTTAGATAGGTAGAGGACAATAAACCATGTGGAATTGTTATACAGATGAAAAACTAAACTCTGATAAAAATGCCCATTTGCGTTTCCATCACACCCCACGATCTGTTTCGTGCTGTTCCCACTCTTCAGGTAGGAACAGTAGAAGTTCTAGAGTAACTGTATTCAGAGCACTAGTAGAATTAGCTATGCGAAACATACGTAAATGATCACCAATACTCACCAGTAGCGACATTCAAGGATGTGCACGCATGTGTAATCGTGCATTACTTTGTGCTGTACGGCTAACACCATGCTAAATTGATTGGCCAGAGGTAGTGAGCTGCACGCTGAAACAGGCTAGAGTCTCACTACCATTTCCTGTTCTTTTTTCTTCCTCATGTGTCTAGACCTGGGCAAACTGACAGTATCTTCGCCCACGTCCAGTCGCTGACTGTGCGGCACTTTGCCTGGATGAGGCTTGTGCTTTCATACCATACCATATACCATACATCTTCGCCCATGTACAGTCTCTGACTGTGCGGCACTTTGCCTGGATCAGGCTTGTGCTTTCATACCATACCATCATACATTCACGGATTAAGCACTTCGTGGCAGTGCCAATAATTACGCTTCCACAATTTCACTGAATTCATATTTCAATCATCCCCTAATTTTAGGATTAATTAGTCATTGTTCAATGACCGTTATGCTTTTAGTACTTTGTATGGGTAATGCTATCCCTGATTACGATCACGGTTTGCGGTAAAACAGTATCAAGAAAACTAATGGTAAAAATGCTGTCAAATGGCATTGTGATATAAAACAAGCGTGAATGTAGAAAATCGTAAACCCTTAGCAGTGAAGAAACGGGTGGGCAACATAAAGCGATCTAATGAGGAATAACTCACTTCAAATAATCAAGAGAATGGAGCTTCTTAGGTTTCGCAAGTGATGTAGATTTGCCTCGTAAAAACATGTCCAAATAAAAGACAATGAGTATTCCAGAACAGACGCATCAAATAACCGGGAGTGGTGAATAAATCACTCTATGAAATGAAAGGCAGTCGGTGAAACAGAACCTGGAAAGTCAAAAATAGTGAAACATATTGAATGATTAAAAATAGGGACAATACTGTGAATTTGTTTGGGATATATTTTTGGAGAGAAGAGACAAAGCGAAATAGCACTCTCATACCACCAACATATCTTAAATATAAATTCTGTTTACGATCAAACGTTCCCGCTTATACTGGTTTTCCTGTTCACTCCATAAGGTGCACAGCTTCGTGTTTGAAACTGCAAGTGCCAGACAAGTCAACGATTTTGGATGACAATAAATAGGATAAAAGGCATTTTATGAGTCGCAAAAACAGAGAGTTACAAATCACTGCTTTTCGTATTTCAAATATATTGACTGCAACGAAATACTGCATGCAGTTAATTACCGGCGGCAAATGATGCATTACGGTATACTCAGAGCAAAATAATTACATATCCGTGCACTTCAGTACGAATAAGAATAGCGTAGAAACATTATAAATGACGCTACGAAACAAGCAGATACCGTAACTGGCAAAAAGATAGAATAAGCAACAGCTCGTCTGTATTTATATCGTTTGCATAGACGATATAGACAGTATATAGACAGAATAATCTGATTCGAGAAATACCGCCTCAAATAAATAGCGGTTAAAAACGTTTTTGAAGTGCGAAAATTTGGATGCTTGAACATAATTAATAAGTGTAAAAATGAGTTTACGGGAAAAACTGACGGTTCCGAAAAAATCAATCCATTCTTTACCTCTGGGTTTCATTACCTGTTGGTAGATATCGATGATAGAAACACGATGCTGCCATCGAACGCGAGCAACGAGTTTTAAACAGAGAATGTCAACAAAAATCTTTCGCGCGGATTGACAAACATACAAGAGCAAGGGACGTAAGACTGCGTTGTACACTCTACCTTAATTATTGGTCGAAATGTCACACGGTCACCATAAATGACGAAAGCTATAAAACGCTTCACCTGCTTTACGTCATGCAGTGAGATATCGTTCTCGACAACTGCTTACCATTCAACGCTGATAAATGCTATGCATTACGCTTTCGTCTTCCTGGCGATCCTAGCTATATTCTGGGTGGCAAGATGCTCGCTGTAATAGAGCAAGAAAAATATTTCTGGGTGATTGTACAAAATGACTTGGGCTATTCTGCTTAGTGTAGTGGAGCTTCAACCGTTGGGCTTTTAAAGGATCATCATCATCAAAGACAGGATTACACCGGTAGCGCGTACCGAATGCTTAACTGCCACACAACCATGAAAAAGTAAAAGCCTAAAAGATGGGGAAGGGTGGGACTTAAATAGCTACGGATTCTATAGAAAAGTAATCACAAACAAACTGGGTAGAGGTGCCTACACCTCGAATGGAACATGCATTCAAACAAGTTTCGTGAACGAGTAGAGCGACATCAGCATGGCAGCTTCCTTGCGGCTTTCACTGTCATGCATCATAAAAAGCTTTTCTCATCACTCCGCTTGATAACATATAAGGTTAGGCAAACACTCCAAGAAGATGCTTAGTGCAAGTATGTATGTATGAAAGCACAAGCCTGATCCAGGCAAAGTGCCGCACAGTCAGAGACTGCACGTGGGCTAAGATACTGTCAGGTTGCAAGACCGCCATTGAACACGGTTTCTGGACATATCCTGAAGCGTAACTAGCCATTGCGATAACTGATCACGGGGACACCAGCCTGGAAGACGCGCTGCGCCTACTTTGGAAAGGTTACTTGTGAGGGTTTTTAACTGCCTATGCCATGTGACGGGTTGGCCTCCCCGAGATTTACGCCAATCAGGCGTCGCAAAAAGAATCTGTTTCGGAAGTCGGTGGTCCGGCATCCGTAAAACATGACCCAACCAGCGTAACCTATGCAGGTTGATTTGCTTCTCTATATCAACATTACTACCGAACAACTTAGTTCGGAGAGCATCGGTGAATATGCGATTGTAACAGCTAACCCCTAGAATGTTGCGGAGACATCGGTTTTCAAATATTTGGAGACGCTGAAAGTGTTCTTTACGTAGGGTCCAGGTTTCGCACCCATACAGTAACACAGCCCGAACTGTCGCTTTATAGAATCTACCCTTGAGTAACAGAGACAGTCCTTTCTGGCGCCAGAGGTGACCTAGGTTGCGGAATGCTACGGTCGCTTTAGAAATGCGTGCCGAGACCTCGTCGTCTAACGATGCAGAATTATTGATACAACTACCGAGATACGTAAAACGATCTACAATTTCAAGCGCCTGATTGTCAAGTAATAAAGTGCTGTTTGGTAAGATAGCTTGTTCAGTAGCGCATGTGCATCTGTGTGCGAATCGAAGAGCAGAACTATATCATCAGCATAGTCCAAGTCGAGAAGCTTGCCGCCTGGCATTATGTGAACTCCGAAGGTTGGGGCACCGTCGTGCATAATTCCATGATAGCATCAATTACGAAATTGAACAAAAACGGAGAAATCGGACAACCTTGTCGGATGCCACTAGTAGTGTGGAATTTGGGAGAGAGTTCGTTGTAAACCTTAACGCATCCGGATGTATGTGCATAAAGTGCACGTAGTATGTTGACATACTTTTGTGGAACGCCTTTGCACAGCAAGGTGTTAAACAGGACATTTCGATCGACTGAATCAAATGCTCCTTTGAAGTCTAAAAAGATGGCTATTGTCGGCTGTCGATAGGTATGCCGCAGTTCTAAGATCCGTCGAAGAGTAAAAATGTGGTCGACACAGCCTCTGCCAGGTCGGAAGCCAGCCTGCTGCTCTCGGATCTGTGATTCCCTATGCGAGGTTAACCTTCGAAGACATATGGACGCTAATAATTTCGTAATGATGGGAGTGAGACTTATCCCACGGTGATTAGAGCATGAGATTCGCACACCTTTTTAAAAATTGGTATAATAACCGATTTGCCCCAACTCGGAGGGACGGATTCTGACATCCACACTTCACGGAGGAGATCGCCTAATGTGCTGATTAGGACTTGGCCACCTTCTTTGAACAAAACAGGCGGTATGTCATCGGGGCCAGCGGCTTTGAATCGTTTCATGGATTCGATACATGCTTTAATTTCTAAATCATTAGGGGGATCTACGCTAACAGGCCAAGGATCACACTGCCTCAAGTGAGGGAATGATTCTGTTGCAGGCGACCAGCTGAACTGTTCTTCAAAATGTTCAGCCCAGCGTGAGAGGCGGCTATTCTTATTAGTGATAAGAGTACCGTCTATTTCAGCGATAGTCTCACTCACTCCTTTTTTCGTAGGCCCGGTCGATCGAATAAGTTGGAAGAGTTTTCGCATGTTACCCGCATTATTTGCTATTTCCGTTTCTTCGACCTTATTTAGCCACCACTTTTCTCTGTCTAGTCTTAAGCTCCATTTAAGTTCATTCCTCACGCGTCTACGCCCTGTATTGTGCCCAGGACTGTGTGGTATTTGGCATCGCTGGTGAAGAATTCCTATAGAGCGTTATGAAACCCGGTGGGACTTTTGGGTTGATTGTGTAGTCTCACAGGCTGTTATTGCGGCGGCTCGAATAATCTCAGCTATTTTGTTCCACTTTTCATCGGCAGTTGCACACGGAGCAACTGGGAGTGAGTTACTCAAGGTGGTCCTATAAATGTCTTGAACTGCAGGCAGAGAGAATTTTTCGACAACAATGAGTTTCTCATTCGAAGGCTTCGTAATGGAGAACTTTAACGAGAACCTGCATCGCACAAGAGCATGATCTGAATCTATATAGGTATTCCAAAAGGAGCGGCAGTCCTCAATGCAACCTCTCCAGCGAGTACTTATGGCGATATGGTCGATTTGGGAAGAAGGTTGGCTTCCATCCGGCGAGCGCCATGTGGCACATTGACATCTTTTATGGAGGTGCTGCTAATGAATAATCGAGATTGTGCACAGAATTGTATAAACCGTTCACCGTTATCTGTGCGCTGGCCTTCAAGACCAAACATGCCAGCTAATTGTGATTCAGATGCATCTAAGCGACCCAGTCTGGCATTCATATCTCCCGCTAAGACAACAATATCTGAGCTTTTTGCACGTCGCAAAAGAGCATAAAGATCGTCGTAGAAGGCGTTCTTCTCGTCGTCGGAATTGGCGTTAGTCGGAGCGTAAGCTGCTACAATAAACAAGCATCTCTGATTAGAAGATTTTGAGTTTGCTTTAATATTAGTGGATAGTCTAACTGCGCACATCCTGCTATTGTGAGGAATGCAATCGATAAAACAGAATTCGGAACGCGAATTCAGCACTATACCAACACCCGCCTGTCCTGAAACGGCAGCTACAGAATCACCTGAGCAGCGCAAAAAGTAACGAGTTGAAAGGTTTGGGGCAAAGTTCAGTAATTATAGACGGATCAGCGTTCGAACGGATGCGTTCGGAACAACCAACCCACGTCTCTTTTTGTTTCCTCAGCAGGCGTACATCAGACAAAAATTGGAGTATACTGTCTCCGTCTGGAACCCTTGGTTGCTTAGAGCACCTACAGAGACGTTGTGCAACGCTTGTCAAGGGGCTAGCTTCTTCAGCTACGAGGAACGTCTTACAACTCTACAATTGTTCCCTACAAATTACCAACGCATCCGAGGCGATCCTTGTGTACCGGATATTGACGGAAGAAACTCACCTATGTAGGGGTATACTGAAAATGGCCCCATACTCGAGCAATTGTGGTCATGCACGGATGTGCAATCGTGCAGCATTTCTGTCTGTACGGCTAACATCGTGCTAAATTGATTGGCCAACGGTCGTGAGCTGCATGCTGAAATACGCTGTAGTCTCACTACCATTTCTATTCCCCCCTCATATCTGTCTAGGCCTGGGCAACCTGACAGTATCTTAGCCCACGTGCAGTCTCTGACTGTGCGGCACTTTGCCTGGATCAGACTTGTGCTTTCATACATACATACAATTGTGCTCATCACCTGAAGCTAGAACATCAACACAATAGATTGGACTGCCGCAGACACTCCATTGCCATCCGGATTTCTCGTGCTTGGAACGCACTACCTCTTTCGGTTATTTCTGCCCATCACTAAATACTTTTAAAGAACGCATTGACCTCCATTTTTAGCACGCGATACCCAATTCTTGAATATGCTTATATCACAATTATAATGTTTGTGATACTGCACCATACATTTTCCTCTTTCCACAGCGTTTTCCGTCCCAACTAATATGGAGCACGTTTCTACTCGACCACTTGCTGAACGGCTGAAATTTATTAATACCCAATGTGCTAACTATCCTGTGGTTATTCCATTAAGCGTGCAGCTTTTTCTTCCACAATACACTATTGACTATAAGCATACGACCTGAAAATCAGCTTACGAATCGAACGAATTCATCGGTCATCTAGACTGAGATCATAGCGGTGGGGGAGAGATCCGCTCTTCGACTGAGGTTGTTGTTAGTGACCTCTTTTAGTCGATGCCAACCATGGATGTGGATCGCAAAGGCTCCGCAGATTTCGAATGGCTAAACAGTCCGATTCGAGAGGAACAATCTCTCCCACAGCGCTCACGGCGATAGGCAGTACGCGGCTCATTAGTTAAACTTACACGCTGTCGGAGTGAGCTGCGCTTAGCAGCCGAAAACAGCTTTCAGACGACGTTTTACACAGTGCCTCCAAAGTGGGCGGTCAAGAGCAACTTTTAGGGCTAGCCGAAGCGAATAGCATGTTTCACACATCACTCACTCATACCAGATAAATGAATCGATGGTCAGAGGAACATGGTCTCAAACAGTTTGATTTGTACCACATGGGCATGCAGTATAGTCAGCCGAAAACAGACTTGAAAGGATAGCTATTCTTCTATTGTAAATCACTAGGTAGTTTGAGCACACAAACGCCTATCAATCACCAAAGTGGAAAGCACTTCTTCAGCCGAGGTTTATAGCTACGTGGGAAAAAGTATGACCCATCAAAGTAAAAAGTGCTAAAGAGGGGTTACAGGTTGAAGGGTAGTGAACTTCGAGAATACGGAACACTGTACCACATGGTCGATTTCTCTTGAGGCTCCGACTCAATCAGAGTGTAGTCCGGAGCCTTAAGCGCCATCGGGCATCAGGTGCTGATGCTTTGCTTCCGTCATTGTTCAAAGATGGCGGTTTCGCTTTAGTTCGCGAACTTTAAGCGCTGTTCGCCAACATATGGGCTGAGGAACGCGTTCCGATCCCTTAGAGAGAATCAGTAATTGCTCCAATTTTCAAAAAGGGACGGCGCGATCCCTGTGAAAATCATCGGGGTATCAGTCTCATTTCAGTAGCTCCTAAAATACTGGCGTCCATTTTGCTTCACCGATTGAGTACCAAACGGGAAGAGCAAATCCGTGAGGAGCAAGCTGGGTTTCGTGCCGGCCAAGGGTGCATAGATCAAATTTTCACACTCCGTCAGTTACTGGAGCAACACCACACTTTTCGTAAACCAACTATCGTGGTATTCTTTGAAATCCTAGCGGCATTCCATTCAATCGATCGTGAAAGTCTTTAGAACTGTCTACTGAGACATGGAGTGCCCGAGAAGTATGTTTGGATCTTGAAAGCATTATATTGCCAAACTTCGGGCAGCGTTCGAGCGTACGGACAATTGTCGTCCTCGTTCAATATCTCCAGCGGGGTGCGGCAGGGCTGCCATATTTCGCCGTTCCTTTTTAACTTCGCGATCGACGATGTCCTGAGAAATGCTTTAGCTGGCCTGGTGGGCACAGGTGTTGAACTTCTGCCGGGTGAGCGAGCGACCGATCTAGAGTATGCCGATGACATCGCACTTCTGGGAGATGACCCTCATATAATGCAACAAGCCCTGGACCGCCTGGCACTTGAAGCTTCAGGTATGGCATGTGCTTTGCGCCTAACAAGTGTAAAACACTTACCCAGGATTGGAGCGGCTCTCTTCCAAACCTAACTGTGTGCGATGTCAATCTTGAATTGGTCGACAGCTTTGTTTACTATGGCAGTTGTAGGTTGTGTCGAGGACGAAATCTCACATCGTGTTCGCAAAGTGGGTGCAGCGTTTGCTAAACTTCGCCACCTGTGGCGTCGACACGATGTTTCACTCCATACTAAAGGCCGAGTGTACAACGCAGTGGTGCGTGCTACACTCTTTTATGGCTGCGAAACCTGGTCTATCCGAGCGGAAGATGTCCGTCAGCTTTCTGTTTTTGATACCCGTTTCCTGCGTAGAATTGCTCGCATTCGGTGGCAGCATCGTGTTACAAATATAGATGTCTGCAAGCGGGTGTTAGGACCAGGTGGCCACGGACTGAGAGAAATGCTGATGCTTGCTCGCTTGCGATGGTTGGGACATGTTTTAAGAATACCTACTCACCGTTTACCGTACCGCGCCCTATTCGCAGAGCCTGACAGAAGCTGGGAGAAAAGATCGGGTGGCCAGTCCATGACGTGGCGCGTTGGGATGAAGAAACTCACCGTAGCGCTAGGCTCAGTTGGGCATATTCGTTTGCCTGGGTGGGGTCCAAAAGCTCCACCTAATAGTTGGCTGGAAACCTTACGCGATATGGCTACAAACCGAAGTCAGTGGCGCCAGTGTATTTTATTATGTGTCATAATTTTTTTTCTATGCTGTGCGGCTAACATCGTGCTAAATTGATTGGCCAACGGTAGTGAGCTGCATGCTGCAACACACTGGAGTCTCATTATTATTTCTATTTCTTTTGTCATATCTGTCTGGGCCCGGGCAACCTGACAGTATCTCAGCCCACACATCACACAGATGTAGAGACGGTTAGACTTCTGATGGAACAAGTAGACACAATCCGCGCCAGGACCAGACGGTATTCATCCATTGGATTTACGAGCACTATCAGACGTGTTGTACGATCCACTGGTCAGGTTGTTTAAAAATCTGTAACATTAGGGCTCTTGCCATAAGAATGGAAACAGGGTATTATTAAACCTGTTTAAGAGTAGAGACCCTAGTTGTCCCGCTAATTACAGGCCGGGCACACTGACTTCTGTGATTTTTCGAAAAGCACTTTCTTTTGGGGTGTGGGCGTTGGTGTCCACAATAACATGGATTCACCAAAAATCGCTTATGCGTAAGTAATCTGCTCCTGGCGCGAGAAAGTTCGTGTGCTTTGATTGATTCTGGTCAAGCGGTCGATGTCATTTTTATCGACTTCAGTAAGGCGTTCGACCGCGTGCCCCACCGCCGACTGCTCGTCAAGCTGGAGGGTCTGGGTATTCAAGGGTGTCTACTTGAGTGGATCGAGGCATTCATCTCAGGGCGGTAAAACCGTGCAGAGGTGATTGGAGTTTTGTCTTCAGAGATGATAGCAAGCTCCGGAGTGCCGCAGGGATCTGCCCTTGGCCCATTATTCTTCAAAATGTTCGTGAATGACATTCCGGACGCGGTAGCCATCGACTGTCGTTTATTCGCGGATGATGTGAAATTGTGGGCCTCTGTCAGTTCCTGCGATGGTCACAAGTAACTGCAACTTGCAGTTGATGACTTCGTCAGCTAGACACATCGCTGGTCACTGCCTATAAATGAGGACAAGACAGTGGTCATGCGCATATACTCCGATGGCACTGGCTTTGAATACTTTCTGGGAGGTAAGCCTATTAATGCGGTGACGGTCGAAAAAGACTTAGGGATTCTGGCTATGGATTTCTTGAAGTCGAAGGCTGACACTTGTCGGAGAATAGGCAGCGCTACAAGGATGCTCTGGGCGATTCGGCGTTCATTTGCGATCATTACCCCGCAAATGTTCCAGACACTTTTCTCTGCGTATGTTCGTCCTCTGTTGGAGAGAGTACAAATGAGGGGGACTAAGATGGTTCATGGATTGCGCCACTACGCGTACGAGGATAGAAAGAGCTTACTGAAACTTTACCCCTTAGAACTTCGAACGGACAGGTTTGACTTGCTCCTGACACGCCGTATTCTTCTCGGTTAACATAGAGACGAGTTCCTCCGGTACTTCCGATTAGTAGGTGAGTCGAGGACTCGTGGGAATGCAGAAGCCTATAAGGCTAAAGCTGAGTAATGGGAGCACGCTATCCACACGGTGGTGAACACTTGGAACTCTCTACCGAAAGGGCTCCTGTCAAAAGCGCGTTGGATCAGCATTTGTTGAGACGGATGGACCTGATCCACGGAGTCAATAGTAGTCAATAGTTAATGGTTTATTACGGTATAAAAGCGGGGAGCTTGTACAAACCGCAGGGTGGATTGTGTCGAGGGTCGAAAAGAAAAGAATAGTAAAATGTTCGAGTTTCCAAGGCCTTATAGCGGGCCACATTCGCGTTAGCCTGCACCATCAGTGGATTTTTGTGGCATTTGGACAGGTAGAGCGTCAACCCGGGACACCGCTACCCACCACATCCTCCGGAACAGGGTCAGCTGAGACTGCGTGCGCTTGGACTTCCGATACTGGGATATTGGGTCTGAAGAAGTTTCAGCAGTTCAGCAAAGTGGTCGAAGGGAAATGTGATCCATATTTGCTGGGACGGGAAACGCTGTGGAAAGGAGGAAAGATATGGTGCAGTATCACAAAGAATAAGAGCGTAAAAAAGCATAATCAAGAGTTGTGTATCGTCTGATAAAAATGGAGGTCGAGGCGTTTTTTAAAAAATAATTAGGGATGGGGCAGGAATAACCGAAAGGGGTAGTGCGTTCCAAGCACGAGGAATCCGGACGGCAAAGGAGTATCTGCGGCAGTCCAATCTAGGGCGTGCTGGTCACGTTTCAACCATGGGTTCCAGACGGAGACAGCATACTCTAAGTGTGGCCTGATGTACGCCTGAAGAAGAAACGGGAAGAGACGTGGATCGATTGTTCCTAACGCACGTTTTAAAGCCCAACGTTTCTATTTGCCACGGTTGAAGCTCTACTACACTGAGCAGAGCAGCCCATGTCATTTTGTATAATCACCCCAAGATCTTTTTCTTGCATCGTGACAGCGAGCATCTTGCCACCCTGATTATAGACAGGGTCGCCAGGAAGACGAATGCGTAATGCGTGGCATTTGTCAGTGTTGAATGGTAAGCGATTGATCGTAGACCATGCGTGTAATGAATCCAGGTCGAATTGAAGTTTCCTTGTATCGCTGGGTGAGTTGATGACCCGCCAAATCTTGATATCATCCGCGAAAAGGAGAAATGGTGATTCGACGTACCTACCAATGTCGTTGATAAATATCAAAAATAAACGCGGGCCAAGAACGGAACCCTGAGGTACTCCACACTGAATTGGGAATGGCTCTGAAAGGGTCTGTCTAACACGCACCCGAAGGTTTCGCGAACGTAGGAATGCAGCAACCAAGGACAGCAACACGGGTGGAATTATTATTATTATTATTATTATTTCACACAAGTCTTTACAGACGGTGTGCCAACAAGTATACCATGAAGAAGGTACATGATGAGAGAAAAAAAGAAAAAAAAGGGGTGATTTTTTTTGTCTGTCTGTTTACACATGCCGCTTTTGATCTTTTTTTGTCTTTTTTGGAATAAGGGAGGGGGGAGGGTCATTGATAAACGGGAACACAAGCACGGCAGGATTCTCGCCACTGGTTCCTTTCTTGTGCCATCACACTGAGTGTTGTCAGCCACATGTCTTCACGGTCCTTCGGACCCCACCCGGGTAAGCGCGATGTTCCCACGATGGCTAGTGGGGCTGTTAGACGTTTGAGGGTCTTCCGCCAGGTATTCCTTTGTCCGCCACGGCGACGTTTCCAATCTGGTCCGGCGAGAGCAAAAAGAGCTAGGCGAGGAAGGCGTCGCTCATCCATACGGAGAACGTGCCCCAGCCATCTCAGCTGGCACATGGATATATGATCGGAGAGTGGCACAGAGCGATCACCGAGGACTGCCCTCCTGACGTCATCATTTTTGACTTTCTGTTGCCAGCTTAAACGAGCTATACTCCGCAGGCAGCGATGATCAAACGTCGATAATCGTTGACTATCAGCTTGTCGCAGCGTCCACGTCTCGCAGCCATACAGTAGAACTGCTCGTACGGTGGCCTGGTACACTCTGCCCTTCAAGCGTAATCCAACATCGCGTCGGCGCCACAGATACCGTAGCCCAGCGAAAGCATGGCGTGCTCTTGCAATCCGTGCTGTGATTTCAGCTTCGATATCGCCCCCAGTTGTGATGCAGCTCCCTAGGTAGGTGAATCTGTCAGTCACTTCCAGTTTATGGTTTTCGATCGTCAAATCAAGTGTTGGGTCTGTCCAATCCTGTAGGAACACTTTGCATTTTGACGGAGAGAAGTGTAATCCATACAGCGACAACTGATCAACGAGTAGATCCAAAGCGCTTTGTATGGCGCAAGCATCCTCTCCGAGGAGAGCAATGTCGTCAGCATAGTCCAGATCCATAACTCGTCGACCGGGGAGCAGGTCGATCCCACAATTCGGTAGCTGGGCTGTTGCTGCCTGCATGACATCGTCAATCGCAAAGTTAAATAGGAATGGGGAGATCGGACATCCTTGACGAACCCCGCTGGAGATGGTAAACTGCTTGGATAAGTCACCATAGGCTTTGACTCTGCCGGTGGTGTGGCAGTACAGCTTCTTGAGCAGGATTACGTACTTCGGTGGGACACCATGGCGAATGAGACAGTCCCAGAGGGCGGTTCTGTCAATGGAATCGAAGGCTGTTCGTATGTCAAGGAAGACGATGATTGTTGGACGTGCGTATTGGTAACGTTGCTCCAAAATTTGGCGGAGCGTGAAGATTTGGTCCACACACCCGCATCCTCCTCTAAAACCAGCCTGTTCTTCTCGATACTCTGCTTCTCGGTAGCTGTTAAGCCTGGTCAGGATGATTGATGCGAACAGTTTAGAGACCACCGGTATGAGACTGATACTGTCATGATTGTTACTTGTTTGTGATGTACACCTTTTGCATACAGTTACTAAACTTTCATATTTACATTTCAGCTCAAGGTTTCCAAAGGTGTGATTAGACCTGACCCAGAACGTATGGAACCTATTCGTAAACTACCACCCCCACGTAACGCTAAAGAATTGCAACGCGTGATTGGAATGTTTGCTTACTACTCTCATTGGATACCTACGTTTTCTGACAAAATAAATAAACTGATCAAAAACAAAACATTCCCTCTACCTGACGACGTCCATTCAACCTTTGAAAATCTGAAAAGCGAACTTGAATGTGCCATACTTATTACGATAGACTATAATGAACCATTGGTCATCGAAACAGATGCTTCTGATGTCGCCATTGCCGCTTCTCTTAGCCAAAACGATAAACCCATTGCCTTTTTCTCGAGGACACTCAATCCTAGCGAAAAAAATCACTCGGCTGTAGAGAAGGAGGCATACGCCATTGTTGAATCCATCAGGAAATGGAGGCACTATCTACTTGGTAGACCATTTAAACTGGTCACTGACCAGCGCTCGGTTGCATTTATGTATGGTGGCAGCCAAAAGAGTAAAATCAAAAACGATAAGATACAGCGCTGGAAAATCGAGCTTTCCGAATACAAGTATGATGTTGTGTATCGACCGGGTAAAGAAAACCATGTTGCGGACACTTTATCACGTAACATCTGTGCGTCCATTACTAACCCTGAACAACTGAAGGAGCTGCACACCTCACTCTGCCATCCAGGAATCACCCGAATGTTTCATTTTGTCCGGTGCAAAAATCTTCCTTATTCGGTAGACGATGTCAAACGAGTCATTGCCAATTGCAGAGTGTGTGCTGAACTAAAGCCAAGGTTTTTCAGGTCTAAGTATAGATTTCAAAGGTCCTTTACCTTCAAGTACTCGAAATCGATATTTGTTAACATTAATAGACGAATTCTCTCGATTTCCTTTTCATCATCATCATCAAAGACAGCATTACACCGGTAGCACGTACCGAATGCTTAACTGCCATACAACCATGAAAAATTAAAATCCTAAAAGATGGGGAAGGGTGGGACTTAAATTGCTACGGATTCTATAGAAGAGTAAGCACAAACAAACTGGGAAGAGGTGCCTACACCTCGAATGGAACATGCATTCAAACAAGTTTCGTGAACGAGTAGAGCAACATCAGCACGGCAGCTTCCTTGCGGCTTTCACTGTCATGCATCATAACAAGCTTTTCTCGTCACTCCGCTTGACAACATACAAGGTTATGCAAACACTCCAAGAAGATGCTTAGTGCAAGACCGCCATTGAACACGGTTTCGGGACATATCCTGAAGCGTAACTAACCATTGCGATATATGATCGCGGGGACACCAGCCTGGAAGACGCGCTGCGCCTACTTTGGAAAGGTTACTAGTAAGAATTTTTAGCTGCCTATGCCATGTGACGGTTTGGCCACCCCGAGATTTACGCCAATCAGGATGTGGCGTCGCAAAAAGAATCTGTTTCGGAAGTCGGTGGTCCGGCATCCGTAAAACGTGACCCAACCAGCGTAACCTATGCAGGTTGATCTGCTTCTCTATATCGACATTACTACCAAACAACTTATTTCGGAGAGCATCGGTGCGCATACGATTGTAACAGCTAACTCCTAGAATGCTGCGGAGACACCGGTTGTCGAATACTTGGAGACGCTGAATGTGTTCTTTACGTAAGGTCCAGGTTTCGCACCCATACAGTAACACAGCCCGAACTGTCGCTTTATAGACTCTACCCTTGAGTAGCAGAGACAGTCCTTTCTGACGCCAGAGGTGACCTAGGTTGCGGAATGCTACGGTCGCTTTAGAAATGCGTGCCGAGACCTCGTTATCTAACGATGCAGAATTATTGATACAACTACCGAGATACGTAAAACGATCCACAATTTCAAGCGCCTGATTGTCAAGTAATAAAGCGTTGTTCGATAAGTCGATGTCCTGCAGAAGAACACTGCACTTAGAGGGCGCAAAACGCATTCCAAATGCGGGCACAATACTAGATAGCTTGTTCAGTATCGCCTGTGCATCTGTGTATGAGTCGAAGAGCAGAACTATGTCATCAGCATAATCCAAGTCGAGAAGCTTGACGCCTGGCATTATGTGAACTCCGAAAGCTGGGGCACCTTCGTTGCATAATTCCATAATTGCATCAATTACAAAATTGAACAAAAACGGAGAAATCGGGCATCCTTGTCGGACGCCACTTGTGGTGTGGAATTTGGGTGAGAGTTCATTGTAAACCCTAACGCATCCGGATGTATGAGCATAAAGTGCGCGTAGTATGTTGACATACTTATGCGGAACGCCTTTGCACAACAAGGTCTTAAACAGGACATTTCGATCGACTGAATCAAATGCTCCTTTGAAGTCTAAAAAGATGGCTATTGTCGGCTGTCGATAGGTGTGCCGCAGTTCTAATATCCGTCGAAGAGTAAAAATGTGGTCGACACAGCCTCTGCCAGGCCGGAAGCCAGCTTGCTGCTCACGGATCTGTGATTCCCTATGCGATGTTAATCTTCGAAGACATATGGACGCTAATAATCTCGTAATGATGGGAGTGAGACTTATCCCACGGTGATTAGAGCATGAGCTTCGCACACCTTTTTTAAATATAGGTATGATAACTGATTCGCCCCAACTCGGAGGGACGGATTCTGACATCCACACTTCACGGAGGAGATCTCCTAATGTGCTGATTAGGACTTGGCCACCTTCTTTGAACAAAACAGGCGGTATGTCATCGGGGCCAGCAGCTTTGAATCGTTTCATGGATTCGATACATGCTTTAATTTCTAAATCATTAGGGGGATCTACGCTAACAGGCCAAGGATCACACTGCCTCAAGTGAGGGAATGATTCTGTTGCAGGCGACCAGCTGAATTGTTCTTCAAAATGTTCGGCCCAGCGTGACAGGCGGCGATTCTTATTAGTGATAAGAGTACCGTCTAATTCCGCTATAGTCTCACTCACTCCTTGTTTCGTAGGCCCAGTCGATCGAATAAGTTGGAAGAGTTTTCGCACGTTACCCGCATTATTTGCTATTTCCATTTCTTCGACCTTATTTAGCCACCACCTTTCTCTGTCTAGTCTTAAGCTCCGTTTAAGTTCATTCCTCACGCGTCTACGCTCTGTATTGTGTCCAGGACCATGAGGTATTTCGCGTCGCTGGTGAAGAATTTCTATAGAGCGCTGTGAAATCCAGTGGGACTTTTGGGTTGGTTGTGCAGTCTCACAGGCTGTTATTGCGGCGGCTCGCATAATCCCTGCTATTTTGTTCCACCTTTCATCGGTAGTTGCATACTGGGCAACTGGGAGTGAGTTACTCAAGGTGGTCCTATAAATGTCTTGAACTGCAGGCTGAAAGAATTTTTCGACAGCAATGCGTTTCCCATTCGAGGGCTTCGCACCGGAGAACTTTAACGAGAACCTACATCGCACAAGAGCATGATCTGAATCTACGCAGGTATTCCAAAAAGAGCGGCAGTCCTCAATGCAACCTCTCCAGCGAGCACTTATGGCGATATGGTCGATTTGGGCCGAAGGTTGGCTTCCATCCGGCGAGCGCCATGTGGCACATTGACATCTTTTATGGCGAAAGGAGGTGCTGCTAATGAATAATCGAGATTGTGCACAGAATTGTATAAACCGTTCACCATTATCTGTGCGTTGGCTTTCAAGACCAAACATGCCACCTAATTGTGATTCAGATGTATCTAAGCGACCTAGTCTGGCATTCATATCTCCTGCTAAGACAACAATATCGGAGCTTTTTGCACGTCGCAAAAGAGCATAAAGATCGTCGTAGAAGGCGTTCTTCTCGTCGTCGGAATTGGTGTTAGTCGGAGCGTAAGTTGCTACAATAAACAAGCATCTCTGATTAGAAGATTTTGAGTTTGGTCTAATATTAGTGGCGAGTCTAACTGCGCACATTCTGCTATTGCGAGGAATCCAATCGATTAGACAGGATTCGGCACGTGAATTCAGCACTATACCAACACCCGCCTGTCCTGAAATGGCAGCTACAGAATCACCAGAGCAGCGCAAAAAGTAGCGAGTTGAAAGATTTGGGGCAGTAAGTTCAGTAATTATAGACGGATCATATAAGCGCGTTTCCGATAAACAGCAAACATCAATAGATAGACTATCTAAGGTAAGAGCCAGTGCAGCTTGCTGGCCTATTTGTCTCAGAGTCCTAACATTCATGGCTCCGATGTGAGCAGAGGTCCGTGGTTTAAGAAAGTGACCTGTAGATTCGCGAACAGAAAATGTTCCAACATGTTCAGCGCGGTCTTTTCTAAAGCTGGGATTGACAGACGGAGAGTTGTTAAGAGTGGATGGGGGAGGGGAAGGGTCGGAAACAGTTTGAAGAGTAGGGCCAGCAGTAGCTTGTTTTCGCTTACCCGCCCTGCTGTATGCAGCAGGTAAGGCGACCCTGTTTATCGTGCGCGACGGCCGATGCACTATGGAGTTGGTTTTCGTAGTAATAGTCATGGTCATGGTTGTATGCGGGCTGGGATACTGCCAGGTCGCCCATGCCTAGACAGGAGAACAATTAGGGTTCTCGACCAAAGCCTTTGGCTAAAAAGCCTGACCCAAAAGGCAGCGGGTTAGGTTGAGACCGTGTTCGTCTGACCTCTATCCATTGACCTTCCTGGTATGAGTGACTCTGAAGGTGCTCGGAGAGCACCACCCAGCATAGCTCAATGGGTCTTAGAGGTACACAAACCATCGCACCACGTTAAGGTCCAGTCTCAGCGCGATGGGATCCAGTCTCAGCGCGATTTCCTTTTGCCTTTCCATGTGCGGATATGTCATCAGCTACTGTGATTGGCTGTCTCACACAACTTTTCACATTGTTCGGGATGCCTGCCTATATCCACTCTGACAGGGGTTCGTCATTCTTGTCTTCTGAACTCAAAATCTTTCTGACTGAGAAAGGAATCGCCATGAGTCACACATCAGCATATAATCCACAAGGCAACGGCCAGGTAGAACGTCTCAATGGCACACTTTGGAAAACAATCAGCCTTGCTCTGAAAACTCATAATTTACCGATAACTCGTTGGGAGACTGTTTTACCTGATGCTCTACACAGCCTCCGGTCATTGCTGTGCACATCTACGAACCACACACCTCATGAACGCATGTTTCAATATGCTCGACGCTCTTGTTCTGGGACCTCTCTGCCTTCTTGGCTAACTACGCCAGGTTCGGTCTCCTGCAGCGATGCGATCGGTCATCTAAGTATCAACCGTTGGTGGAAGAAGTGGAGCTTCTGAGTTGTAACCCTCATTACGCTCGTATTGCTCATCAAGATGGCAGAACGGAAACTGTATCACTCCGCCGTTTAGCCCCAACAGTTCGGGAAACGACAACAGACCCTTGTGATCATCCTGACTCCGATACAAACATCGAACAAAGGACCTCGGATGTAACACAGGAAGACCACAACAATAATTCCCGATCAGTGGAGATGTTGCCGATGTCATCGCATGAAACCCTTATCCCTACTTACCCGGAACTACTAGAAAAGCAGCAACGGGTTCACCCCTACGATCTGAGAAATCGTGAAGCCTAAAATTAATTTGGCCTTCAATCGTACGAGCTGACTCAAAACAAAGCCGGGGTGAATGTCATGATTGTTACTTGTTTGTGATGTACACCTTTTGCATACAGTTACTAAACTTTCATATTTACATTTCAGCTCATGTACTCTCGTTCTAGATAAGTAAAGCGTTACTTATTCTATACTAACGTGACTTCCTTTTGAACTCAATTCGGATCAGATTCTACAACGTTACAGATACCCCTGTGATTACCGCACTCTTTCCTCGACCCTTTCTTGAATAATGGGACGATGGCTGACGGTCCCCACGCGCTGGGTATGGTTTCCTCGTTCCAGATCTTTCCGAAGAGCACTGACAGTTCACTGCACAAAACGTCGACACATTCAACAAATAGTTCGGCTGGTAGCTCGTCTAAACCAGGGGCTTTGCGTCGCTTAAGCTTCATTATGTGTGAGCGAATTTCCACCTCTGTAGGTGGTTCCTGTGGGGCCGGCCACTGAGTGGTGGAGCCACTAGGCTGAGCAACAGAGAGTGGTCGCGGTTGATTGAATTTGCTAGCGAAATGTTCCCTCCAGCGGTCCATTCGCCTTTCTCTGTTGGTAATCAACGACCCATCTGCTTCCGTGATGAGTTCGCTCACGCTGGGCATTCGGGGTCCCGTGGAGCGTATAAGCTGGAACAATTTGCGGGTGTTGCCAACTGCTTGGGCTGCTTCCATCTCGCTTGCCCGCTCTTCCCACCATGATTCTCGGTCCGTTTTGAGGCTGGTCTTCAACTGGTGGCGAATTTGCCTGCGCTGTTCATCATATCTTTTCCCCGGAGGTAAGAAACGCTGTTGGTCAATTAATTTGGCTGTAGCAGCAGATATCCAGTTGGAATCTGTTCGCTTGGATGTTCCACAGCTTTCCAGGCCAGCATGATACATTGCGCTTGGGATTTGAGCCCAATGCTCCTCAATATTATAAGGATGGGGTCCAAGTGCATTAGATAGTGCCGTTAGATAGTTCTCTGCCACTGCTCTATCTGATAGTTTAAGCGTATCCAGCCTCGTGATATTTTTCTTACGCGATCCGCTGAAACGCATAGTTAGGTTTGCACAGACTAACGCGTGGTCTGATGATAGGCAGGTCGACCAATATGATCTGCAGTCTTGCACACTGGAACGCCATCGATAACTGATCGCAATGTGATCAATTTGTGTCCAGAGTCCTGTCGAGGGGGATCTCCATGTTGCTGACCGTTGTTTGGAATGTCGGAAGTTGACGCTGCTGAGAAATAGGCGGTGCTCAGCACATAGACTCAACAGGCGTTCACCGTTGTCTGATCGGACGCAATCGAGACCATATGGACCACCGAGGTGTCGTTCACTTTGTGAGAGGAGGCCAACTCGGGCATTAAGATCGCCAGCCAGGATGACAATATCCGACTTTCGTGCTTTACGCAGTAATTCGTCTAGACCTCGGTAGAATTCGTCTTTCGCTAAATCAGCACTGCAGTCAGTGGGGGCGTAGGCTGCGATGACGAAAAGTGCACGGGTGGTCTGCCTGTGTTGACTGATTTTGCATGAGCCACCAAGTCGGACGGCGCACAAACGGCTATTGACAGGTAACCAGTCAATCAAGGCTGCCTCGGCGCGTGAGCTCAGGGCAATACCAACTCCTGCAAGTCCCGCTGTCTGGGCCTCTTCATCACCAGATACACGCAAACGGAACTTGACTCCGGTATTATTCGGTGAGCATAGGTTTATCACATGACTAGAGTCGTGTAAGCGCGTTTCTGATAGGCAGCAGATGTCTACTCTCATCGTTTCTAGTGTACGAGCTAACCCAGCCTGTTGTCCTGTTTGCCTCAAGGTCCTGACGTTGAATGCAGCTAGCTTGAAGGGCATACGGGGTTTCAGGAAGTGAGCACTCTGGCTTGGCTGTTCTGTGTTTGGCGAGCTGGAAAGGGCATCTTGACGAGATTCATTGCTTGTGTGTAATGAGGGTCGTGGGATATAAGGATCGGCATGTGATGTAATGTAGCGAACGTGATTTTGACAGCGAGTTGTGGATGAAGTGGATTCCATGGTTCTTGTTGTAGGCGACATACTACCCGGTTGCCAAGGCCGAAGTAGGGGGTTAGCTTAGGGGACCCCACCCGGAGCCTTTGACTCAAAAGTCTTCCCGCAAGGCAGCAGGGATTTTCCTCAGGGTTCACTCCCGAAGCCTTTCCCGCAGTCGGGTATGCCGCAAGGCAGCGGAGGTTTGGAATCAGGGTTTTCCTTCCCTTAGATGGACTGCCCTCCCAGGCTAACGAGCTCCATCTGCCCGGAGCAAACTGGTTTTGAGGCGCCAGTCACCCGCCTTCGCCCTTTCTCCTGTCAGTAGAAGCAGTTCCGCCGCGTGCAGGCCAGGAGCTGGGCTTTGGTTGTCAGAGGCTGTTTGAGACGCACGCCTTATGGGAGCATTTTATAGACAGTGAGAGCTCATCCCCACTGCCACCCCCGGCTGTGACAACCTTTGGGTGGAATACTTACTTTACTTTATACTTTTGTGCGACTATCTCCTCCGAGAGGATGAGTCGGCTTCAAAGAAGATTCTTGGGAATTTGGGTACAAAGCGGCGTCCCCAGCACCACTCGGCGTTTGTTCGAGTCAGCTTCTCTAGCCTTTGCACAACCAAGTGCGACCTGCAAGGCAGCAGGGAGTTGTCAGAAAGAGGTGGTCTACCAGACTGTGTTCCAGGTTTTTCCTCAGGGTTTTCTCCCTAATGCTTGCAGCTTGTTAAGCAATATCGCATGGTCAACTCGGTCAAATGCCTTAGAGAAATCCAAGTAAATGAATAGATATTCTTCTTCTGCGTTGCTTGTAGAGCCCGGCATCGAAGGGACAAACTTGCCGATAAACGCAGTAGGCAAACACCTACATATTTTGTTCTCAACGAATCATCGAACCTGAAACCAGCTGAGGATCCCCCTAAGAAAACTACTTACGCGGAGGTAACAGCTAACGCTTCCATATCATCACTTCCGGACCCGTATGGTGCTATTGTCACCAGACTACTACGCCTCGAGTCTCTACTGGAAACGGACTCCCCACCTGCTTGCACAAGTCCTAAGGATGATCTGGTACTGCCAAGTGTGACTCGATCAACAAAATCACACACTACTTCACAGGTAAAGCCAAAACCAAACAACGCTGGGAAACTGCCTGCAGCTCCAAAAGCCAATCACAAGAACACGCGATCCCTGACCATTGTATGCACAAATGTGCCGGAAAGTGTATCTCCATGCTTTCAAGCACGCAGGCAAGATGATGTGCAACAATGGCGAGCTCTCTGTGAGAAACTGAAACTTGATGTAGACCCGGTTTCTTTAGTACGTCTTTCCAGACACCCAAACTCGCCTCACGCGGATGCCCCACGTCTACTCAGAATCACCCTTGACTCCCCGGAAAAGGTTGAAGAGGTCTTGCTCTCGGCCCACCTTCTTCGAAATACAAATTTGCCTGTTCGTATTTTTCCAGACGTTCCTTGGTCTCAGAGGCAGATGCAAAAGCAAGAAGGCTACGATTGGAAATCGGCGAACGATAAACGCAGCATTTTTGTCCACGGTATGCCTGAACTTAAAGATGATGACTTAGCTGAGAACACTCTACTCCACTGTTCTCAGTGGCGCTACATCCAAGAACTTAGCAAAATTCACGGAACTTTGACGACTGCCGTGAAACGCCTTCGCACGTCCTCCAGCTACAAGGGTAATGCTCCCCGTATTCTGAAAATTACCTTCCAATCCGAAGATATGGTTAATGCTGCCTTGCGCTTGTGGTATGATAACAAACGCTTTGCACCTACAGAGGTCCGTCTTCGCTCCGCAGTTGACAAACCAAGACCTCGTCCGCAACCATCAGTCATACCCAGCACAAATCAGTCTGCTGACGAACTTCACACGACCGCTTCAAAAAACTCCCCGCAGCCGGTTTCAGTGAGATCGGCGGAATAACTGCAAACCCTATCACCACACTGCATACTCTACAATCACGCAGCCTTTCATGCTGTTACACAAATGTTGCAGGTTTCCTGAACAAACTCCCGGAACTCCGTTACCGACATTCCCTGTGCTCATGGGACCTAATAGCCGTTACCGAGACGTGGTTATCAAGCGCAGTTCATGATGCGGAACTCACCCTTCCAAACATGTAATTACTTCGCTGCGACCGTACAACAAGAGGAGGTGGAGTGCTGTTCTATCATCACGTTCTATCATCCGTTGCGCCGAGACTGGACCTTGACGTGGTGCAGCGGCTTGCGTGCCTCGATGATCCATTGAGCTATACTGGGTGATGTCTTCGTGGCATCTTCAGAGTTACTCATACCAGGTTGGTCAATGGTGAGAAGCCAGACAAACACAGTCTCCTTGTCCCTCGCGGACATTGTATACCAGAAGAGGCGTATGAATCCGCAAGGATCACCGGCTCGACTGGTTGGGATGATGTCGGGAGTCCCTGCTTGGTCTCTACCTCGCGAATGGCTTGTGAACTGTACCTACAGTATCCGGCCCCGATAGGTGCGATCCTTAATCTCGCTCCGCTGCCTTGCGGGTTAGGCTTTCGGGCCAAAGGCTTGAGGTGGGAGTCCTCAAGATCAACTCCTCTACTTCGGCCTGGGCAACCGGGTAGTATCACGCCCACACCCAAACAATGACAATAACCGCACTAGAAATTCCTACCTCTATCTCCTCTATTGCTTTTTCTCCACATGTTACCATCCCCGATTCGCTCTCTCTACCTGATGTACGACTCATGCCGTCTAGACAGCCGTCGATTGCTGCAACTCTTCTACGCCCGCGGGTTTCATTTAGGTTAGCTTCGTTTAACGTTCGGACCTTGCTACAACCGGGACAACAGGCCGGCCTTGCACGAACGCTTGAGACGTTAGGTATTGATATCTGCTGCTTGTCGGAAACCCGTTTCCGTGACACAAGCGAAGTCTGTCAGTTGGTCTCACCAGCTGAACCAGACAGCAGATTCCACCTGCGCCTCTCTAGTGACCCGGATGCTTCCTCTGCCGGATTGGCTGGCGTCGGTATCGCGCTCAGTTCCCGTGCTGAGCAATCACTCTTAGAGTGGATTCCCGTTGACAGCAGACTGTGCGGTGCACGATTTCGTGGCCACTGTCGGGTGAACAGGCGGTGCGAAACGCGGAGGGATTTGTTTGTGATTTCTGCCTACGCTCCAACGGACTGTAGTGTGGATCTCAGTAAGGACAACTTCTATGAGAAGTTGCATACTTTGTTTCGCAAGGCACGCAGGACAGATGTCGTAATCATGGCAGGAGATCTCAACGCTCGCGTTGGTCGCCTGTCTGAATACGAGCGCCACCTAGGAGGTCAGTATGGGCTGGATGGCGGGCGTTCAGATAACGGAGAACGATTGCTCACATTCTGTGGCGATCACCGCCTCTATCTCTCCAGTACGGCATTTCGGCGTTCCCAGCGTCGAATGGCCACATGGCGCTCAACATCACAGCACGTCTGGTCTCAAATTGACCACATTGCTATTAGCTACAGGTGGCGTGGTAGCATCAAGGATTGTCGTTCATACTGGACCACCAGTGTGGACTCAGACTATGCGCTAGTCTGTGCGACAGTCAACTTCCGATTTGGGGGTAAGGCACGCGCAAGACCCTGTTCCGGAGGATGTGGTGGGTAGCTGTGTCCCGGGTTGACGCCCTACCTGTCCAAATGCAACAAAAATCCGTTGATGGTGCAGGCTAAACGCGAATGAGGCCCGCTATAAGGCCTTGGAAACTCAAACATTTCTCTCTTTGCTTTTTCGACCCACCGCTTTATCATGCGGTTTGTACAAGCTCTTAGCTTTTTTATACCGTAATACACTATTGAACTATTGACGTCCACACCTTGACCTTCGTCAGCAACTTTAGTCCAGTAGTCTCTGGCTAAAAGCAAATTAGTGGTACAAGAATGCCCTTTACGAAATCAATGTTGTTCTGCGGCGATGAAATAGGAACTATTCACAAAAGCCGTAATTTCATCGGCAACAATGGCTTCCATCACCTTGGATAGCACTGGGAGAAGGGTGACTGGACGCTAATTGGCAGGATCACTACGGCTTCCACCTTTGAAAATGGGAGTGATGATACCTTCCTTCTAACCAGTAGGGACTTCAAAGTTATCCATCAATTTTTAAAAATATGCCGAGAGCGGTTCGCAAAGTGGATCGGCAACTGCGCACATTGCATTCGGTTTGATACAGTCGATACCCGGTGATGACTTGAGTCAAAGTTGCATGATTTTTTCTCGAACTTTGCTGGCAGAAAACATAATACAAGAAGGTTGAGATGATGGGGTCGAAAACATAGGGAAAATTAGAGAGGGGTTTTGGAAAATCGGCATGTAATGTGATCTTAAAACATTTGCCGCATCCTTTGATGTCGTCGTGGAACCTATAATGATATAATTGTACTCGTCTACTATCAGAGATTGCCTTGTCAGCAGAAGTGACCCATGTGTATTGCTGTGATGAAGCTTAAACGGGATTTTATCACTTCTAATTTCGATTCAGAAGAAAAAGAAGAAGGAACGGAATAAATTGGTAAGACCACAGTGAATGAAGGCTGTTACTATCTTCGTTTCAGCTATTTTCGCTTTATTCAAGAGACGAAAACTTTCTTGTATGATTTTTTGGACATTCGTTATCATTCCGCTACCTTGATGATACGCTTTGATTAAACCTACGAAAACGTTCACCTGAGCACAGAATTCAAAACCCGCGCTATGATTATTTAGTTCAGTTGAGTTCAGTTGCGTATGACAATAAGTGGCTAACAAGCCAATCGAGCGTCCTGAATTTCTTTCGGTGGAAAGCTGCAGAGAAGCAACCACCACTGCCAAAACGTTTTTTTCTTATTGTGCGTTCGATATCCTCAACGATCGCCACGCCAAGAGATTTTATGTAAGAAGCAGTATCAGAATCAGTATCAGTATCACAGGGCGATAGTCGACCAAGTCTAAACGAGTGCCCAGATTCTTTCGGAGGTGTGCTTGAAAACACCCACCACTACCAGGATTGATTCGAAAGTAACACAGGCGTGTGCAACTGTGAATGGAAGATGGGAGATGTCTCATCACCAAAAGGTGAGAGAGTTATGCACGTTGCGTGTCCAATCGAATGAAAAGACGATGGACAGCTGTTTATTACCACAAATGCGAAAGAATAAAAAAGAAACACTTTTTTGTGTTTTAAAATATTTTTCGAATATTTTTGTGTTTTTTTTATTATCATAAAAATGAGGGATTTAGTCTTAAGGGTAATGCTCCGGGAAGAGCTCCTGCCACCGTTCGTCCAGCCCATGTTTGAACGCAATTACTGAAGTTGCCAAGATTAGTTCTGCGGGAAGTGAGTTCCACGCGTTCACTATACGGATGCTAAAGAAGTGCGTTCTGGATTCGAGCCTGGTGTGCTGTTTACTTAGCTTAAAACTGTGCCCTCGTGTACCAACCAAAGGAGAGAACCGGAAGAAGTCATCGAATTCTAAACAACTTAGTCCTTTGACAACCTTAAAGGTCTCTATAAGATCCCCCCTAAGTTGCCTCCTCCTAAGTGAGAAAAGTCCTAGTGCTAATAGACGATTTTCATAATTGGTGTGTGCTAACCCCTCGATCATGCGAGTGGCCAGCTTCTGTACCTTTTCTAGCTGCACTATATCCTTCTGGTAATACGGCTTCCAAGCCTGGATACAGTATTCTAAATGTGGCCTTACTATTGCCTTGTAGAGGGGCAATAGCACCTCAGCTTTTCTGCAAGTGAGGGCTGAACGTAGTCGAAAGAGTTCCCTCCTGGCCCTTTGAGCTGCAGCAGCACATTGGTCAGCCCACTTAAAGTTTGCGGAGACTACGATTCCTAGGTCCTTAGTAGACTTTACCCTACGGAACTCCGTGTGAGCTGAGGGCGTAGACACAATCATGTTGCCTGCCAGTGTAGAGAGCAAGTGACTCTTATCTAGGTTAAGGGGAAGGTCCCACTTACCCGCCCATGCTGTTACAGCTTCCACATCACTTATCAGATCGGAGTTATCCGACCTACCGACAATCTTAACGTCGTCAGTAAACATATAACAGGGTGAGCGCAGTTGGCTGGCTAGATCATCAATGAAGATGAGTGACAGCAACGGCCCCAAGACTGAGCCCTGGGGAACCCCACTCGTTACATGCGCACTTGCGGAGTAAGTATCATCTACCCTGACAGTAAAGGAACGGTCGCTAAGGAATGCTCGAATCCAGCCCAGAAGGTTCCCTGATACTCCTATGGCTGAGAGTTTGAGAAGCAAGAGCCTATGGTTGACTGAATCAAAAGCCTTACTAAAGTCGAGATAGAAGACTTCTACAGCTATACCATCATCCATCCTCTTAGTAACCTCGTTAAGAAAGCTCAACAAATTTGTCAGACATGACCTACCTTTTAGGAAGCCGTGTTGTGCGCCATTCAAAAGAGAGTGTTTGGTTAGATATCCACATATTTTATCGCGGATCAATCTTTCCATAACCTTACATAGTACACTAGTGAGGCTAACCGGGCGGTAATTATTGACCGCCGAGGAAGCTCCTCCCTTATGGATAGGTACTACAACGGCTGTTCTCCAGTCTAAAGGAAGGGTGCCCTGACTGAGGGATGATGTGAAAAGTTCTGTGATCGGCACAGCTAACATAGGCGCTAGCAGTCTGATCATTCGTGGATGGATGCTATCGGGCCCAGCCGACTTGTTGTAAGCTAGGCTGGCCAATATATTCTCAACAATGTGTACCTCGAATGTAAGGTCAGTGCAGAGGGGGCGATCAGAGAGTACACATTGGAGTGATGGCGCAGATGCATTCGAGTTATAATCTCGGCGTTGTACGCCTTGAAAATGCGCGGAAAACAATTGAGCCCTTTCAGTGCTTGCAATGACGGCTGATCCATCGTCCCTTCTCAAGGTACCTACACCTTTTCGTGTTGACCCTTTAGATTGAACGTAGCTGTAGTAACGTTTCGGATGAGTATGGGCCTCTTGAGCGAGTCTCATTTCGAAAGAAATCTTTGCTCCACGTATCTTGGAAACAGCTATGTTTCGCGCTTCTTTGTAACGGGCCCAAGTCCCACATGAGGGAGTAAGCTTATAACGCCTCCATTTTGCGTCGCGGTGACGTACGCTACGGGAAAGTGAGGCTGACCACCATTGAGGTTTACCTTTTTTGCAAACGGGTAAGAGAGGAGCGAATCGATCATGAAGTTGAAGGATGTTATTCTTGATCTTCCCCCACATCCCATCCACATGGTCAATGTTTTGCCATGGGAGTAGCGCTGCTGCCTGTAATAGGGAAGCAGGGTCGATCCTATGGAAGCTTCGAGACATCTTAAGTGGGGGTTTACCAACTCGCAGGCTAACACTACGTGGTCGCTCTTTCCCAGTGGTGGCAGTAAGACCAAATTTTGTATACCGCTTTCAGAAGTTGAAATAACTAGGTCAAGAATAGACGGAGACTGACCCTCGCGGAATCTAGTTGGTTCGTTTACGTGTTGGTAAAGTGCATGGGAGTGTAACCAGTCCAGAAAATCGTTCGCGACTCCTGAGGCATGTGAGGTTTGGTACTCCCAATTTATTTCGGGTAGATTGAAATCGCCGAAGATTACAACACGTGGTGATACGGCTAAAAGAGACGAGAGCTGACTTTGCAAAAGAGCATCTTCTTCCAAACTAGTGCTCGGACTACGGTAGATGCAGCTTACAACTTTACGCGTGCATCCATGTATGAGCAAGGCAGATATTATCTGCACATTCGTTGTAGAAAAAGAAATACCTTTCTCGAAGGGAATAGCGTTATCAATAAGGAGCAACGCCCCTCCTGCTAGCTTACCCAGGGGTCGATCGCATCTTACGGCGCTAAACCTATCCGCGATTAAAGCTGGTATGTGGTCATCATGAGACAACCATGATTCCGTGACACCCACAATTTTGCTGTGGGTGTCGTCAACTCTACAGAGGAGTTCAGCCCATTTATTTCTAATGCTACAAGCGTTTGTATAGAACAGAAGAGCACTATCATGTGGGGCCAGACTCCCGGTGTTAGGGCTACCTAAGAGCTCTTTGTCCTCGTGCACCTCGTTATGAATGATAATTTAATGTAATTCAAGGTTTTAATGGTTTAAAAAGCAACATACTTAACAACAACCATAGAATGGTAAAAATTAAAATTTAAGTGTATCAACAATATAGGGAAATAGATTAAATGTTCTGGAAACGAATAATGCGATAAATATTCGTTCAGTTCAGTTCAGTTCAGTCACACAGGGCAGTAAGTGGCGAACGAGCCAATCGAGCGTCCAGAATTTCTTTCGGTGGAAAGCTGCAGAGAAGCAACCACCACTGCCAAAGCGTTTATTCTTATTGTGATTTAGATATCCTCGACGATCGCGATGCCAAGGGATTATCCGGGTTGTGTTTAGGAAGCACCTCTTTATGCATGATGTTGAAAAGATAAGAATACATTTCTCTTCACCAGTGAGAGGTTAGTTGAAGAAGTGTTGTGTATTAAACAAACAGAACTTTAGCATTTACTTACTTACCAAACAACGCTAAAAATGGTGAAATACCTAATCTTGCATAAAAATTAGAGGGAGAATTCAGGAAAAAGCTTACCCCAGATGCGGTTCAAACCCTGCTTAAAACTTGCGACAGAACTGCAGGATATAAGTTCTTCTGGAAGCTGGTTCCAGAAATTTACCACGCTGAGGCTAAACAAGTTTTTCCTGAGGTCTAGTCTACATCGCTCCTAAGCAAGTTTGAGTGAATGGCCCCGGGTGCCCAGCTCGTGACTTGAGGCAAAGAAGTCAGTCATGATAACGCCACTTAACCCCTTCAAGATCTTGAAGGTTTCAATTAAGTCACCTCTTAAACGACGGCGCTTAAGTGAGAAAAGATCTAGGGACTTCGGGCGTGTAGCGTAAGGTTTCCCTCGCTGACCCTCAATCATGCGAGTTGTGAGACGCTGTACGCTTTCGAGTTGAACGATATTCTTCATTTAGTAAGGGCACCACGCCTGGACACAATATTCTAAATGCGGCCGAACTAATGCCTTGTAAAGGGGCAGGAATACATCTAGTATTCTTCTGGATAACACGGGTCTCAGTCGAAAGCGAACTTTGCGAGCACGTTGAGCTGCAGCGGCGCTTCGGTCCTCCCATTTGAAGTCGGTCCTAACTAGTACTCGTAAATCCTTAACATATGATGTGGCGTTAACACTGAGAGAATTTTTTTGACACATGGACTGTAATCCTTCCAACTAGTGCTGACAAGAGTTGGCTCTTATAAAGGTTCAGTGGGAGGTCTTACTGGTATGACCATTCATGACCCGTTCACGTTCGTGCATCAAGGTATGTTCATCCGTTGATCCGATGAACTTCGCATTATCCGCAAAAATGAACCATGGGCACTTTAATGTCGACGACAAGTCATCAATGAAAATCACAATTTACGAAGACCGAGTGCCACCCCTTGCGGCATCCCACTGATCACGTAAGTTTGGTTCGATAGCACAGATCCTACCCGAACACTGTATGTCCCACCTGTAAGGAATGCCTTTTACCAAGCAATTAAATAACCTTGTACGATATTGCTGCTAGCTTAATCTCTAGGAGACGGTGCTTTACGGAATCGAAAGTTGTGCTGAAGTCTAGGTAAAGGGCTTCGACAGGCTTTTATTCATCCATCCTTTTAGTGGAAGTATTGAAAAAACTATGAAGGTTAGTCAGTCAGGATCTACCCGTAAGAAATCCATGTTGAATTAATTTCAGTAGAATATGCCGTCAAAGATGTTGACAGATTTTGTCACGCATTAGATTTTTCAATACTTTTGAGACGATGCTAGTCCGCCTGACCAATCTATAGTTACCGAGAGTTTACTTGCAACCACCATTTTATATTGGTACTATCATGGTTTCCTTTTACTCACTAGGAACGACATCCAGTTTCAAGCATGAATTTAAGAGATTGCATAAAGTTTCTGTAAACACTGAGGCAAGATTCTTTAGCATAATTAAGTGGATACCATTTGGTCCCTCAGCCTTTTTGACGCGAACATGGATAAGTGCGTCATACACCTCGGCTTCATTGGAGGAAAACTCAACTAATGCTGGAGAAGCAGGTAGTTGATTAAACGACCTAGACGAAGCATTTAAATAATTATCACTTCTGTGAACGCCACTGAATAACATGTAGAATGCAGTCGCCTTAGACAGACATCAGTTGCTTTTCCGTCCTTCAGTTTCAAATCTCCAATGCTTTCCCCGGTTTTGCCTTTTGATTGAGCGTAGCTATCAAATCTTTTCGGATAGGATTTAGTATCCCTAGCTTAGGATATCTTAAACTTCTGTTTGAGAAAACGCGGTATTTTAACGAGCGTTCCGAGCGTTTTGTATCGAACTCAAGAACCAGAAGTGAAAGATAGCTTACATTGCCACCATAAACGATCATGTTAACGGGTAGACCGACGAACTCGAGGATTCCACCAGGGTGGTCATTCATGCTTTATCACGAATTGCAGCGGAGCGTGCTTGTCTTGCAAATCTCTTAGGTACTTATAAATTTAATCCCAGTTTTTACTTACATTAAATTTGTTAGAGATCTGAAAGGAACATTTCGAAGTCTGTAGGAGAAATTCCAAGTCTACAAACTTAAAATTGTTTCTTGGGCCAGCAATAGGTTTGTAAAGACGTAGTACTGCTTCGAAGCTTATCAGTACATGATCAAGGTTGTCGAGCGGCGTCAGGTATTTTAAAAGTGTAACGGCTTCAGGTTGTGACGACAATACCATGTCGAGAGTGGATGGAATGCATCCATTAGGATCACTCTGTAGGATTCAATTCAATTCAATTCAATTTTAATGGTCTAAAAAGCATATAGCTTTACAAAAAACCACAGAATAATATGACAATAACGAATAATATAACAAGCGAAAATGGGATTAGATTGCTTACTGGGCAGTTCAAAAATCAAGTAAATATCCAAGGGCAGAAATTGTTTTCGATTGGTGGGATAACAAATGTAGGTGTATGGTGTTAAGATGTATAGTTTTCTTCAATGCACGGGTTTAGGGTCAAATAGGCATCAAGGCTTCTCTTGAAAGTTTGCTGGTTTGGTGAGTTCACAACATTATCTGGCAGATTGTTCCAAGTAAAACAAACTCGCACGGCAAAAAATGTCGTCTGCAGTTTAGTCTCGAGTGAGGGACAGTTAGAGTAAATGTGTGAGCTCTTGTATTATGCGAGCTCCGTAGATTCAATAAGCATTGTAGAGGGTGATTTTCAGTATTCAAAATATTGTAAACCAGAATCAAATCCCCTCGGAGACGACGACGTGGATAATCAAATAAATTCAGCGTTTTGATTCGCTCATTGTAGGGTTTCCGGCTGAGTCCAGTGACAAGTTTGGTAGCTCGATGATATATTCGTTGCAAAGTCGCAACATCTTTTTTAAGCCATGGCGACCATGCTTGAACCGCATATTCCATCGTGGGCCTGATGTACGTATTTATAATACAGGGAATTGTCTGTTTTGAGAACCTACCGAAAATTCTCTTTAGGAGTGACAATTTCTGTGATGTTTTGCGATAGACGTAGTTGCAGTTGCTCGACATCCCTAGGGTGTTGCTTATTAACACACCCGAGTCCCTTTGTTCCATGGTCCGCGAGAGGCTGTGTGTTCCAAGAAAATACTGGTACTCCACATATTTGCCAATGTTCAACATGTGACACTTTTGGAAATTGAAAAATATGCGATTTTTTAGGGACCAAGCCTGGAGGTTGTCCAGATCCTTCTGGAGCAGTTCGCAGTCCTCCGACTTACTTATCTTAGACCAAACTTTTATATCGTCCGCGAACAGTACGATCTTGCATTTGATGAGAGCTGGTATGTCATTAGCATAAAGCGCGAAGAGGATTGGTCCGAGGACGGATCCCTGAGGCACTCCACTTGTCACGGCTACCGACTTCGATAGAGCACCGTCCACAGAGACTTGAACAAACCGATCAGTCAGGTAATTTTCTAACCATGATAACAGACTGCCAGTGATACCACAACGTTCCAGCTTCTGCAAGAGAATACTGTGATTTACACGGTCAAATTCTTTCGACATATCGAGGTAACATACATGGATAGTATCCCCAGCATCCACTGCTCCAGTTCAGTCGTCAATGGTAAGGAGAAGGTTAGTAAGGCAGGAGTATCCCCTTCTGAAACCGTGTTATGCTCCTGAAAATAGCTTATTTTCCTCAAGGTATTTGCTCATTTTTTTTGCCACGATCCTTTCGAGTACCTTGGATACGGCGGACAACAAAGTAACAGGTCTGTAATTTGCGGGCTCCGAACGCACCCCGCCTTTGAAAATCGGGGAGATTATACCAGATTTCCATTCAGTCGTTATGAAACTTTGCGACAACGATTCGCGGAATAACTGAGTTAAAGGTCCGCATAGAGATTTGATTTTTGTTGACGATGAAGAGCTCATAGTAGTGGATTCGCCGACCCAGAATTAGTCGGCTGCTCCACGTTTTTTGTCTCAGGTGCATTTGATTGACTTGGTAGCGAAGTCATGCGTTCTGTATTTTCATGTATGTTGTTCATATAATGGCGTTATTCCATATACTTTGCTTTATAGTTCATCAGATATTGAAACCGTCGGTCTCAGAGCTTTATGCGGGTTGAATGAGAGCAAATATAAAATTTGCGTTTAAATGTTCCCTCAAATAACTATTATTATTTTGTTGACGTGTAGTTAAGCTAGAGTTTGCTTTTCATCTGTAAGATCATTCCACGAGTCATCTAAGATTTTGATATATATATATATATATATATTCAGTTGTGGAATATCAAGTAAAAGCTTGGATACCATGGATGAAAAAGATATCTCGCTTACAAAAAGGATCTATCATCAAGCAACTAAGATGAATACTGGATTGAAAAATTTACATTTTGCACAGTGACTGACGCAGCGGAGCTGTCCTAATCCTGGCATACCGAATAATCCATCCGGGGTCCCAACCACTTAGAGACCTCTTCACAATTGGTTACAATCTCACGACAAGCAGTCACAATCAGATACTTCGAATCCCACATTCCCAATTAAACTGTTGCCGTAACTTTTACGCACTCCATGTATTATTTTTTGAACTGCTTAGTGCCAGAAATTGTTTCTCATCAACCGAAATGATCTTCAAACAAAAGTGTCGATGCTTTATGTTAAATAATGTGGTGTTGGCCAGATATACCTTAATTCCGTAGCGTTTTTTTCTCACAAATACATAGCAGCAAAATTAAATTACTCGAACATATATTTCCGATCGAATTTTCCTATCACAATTGGAATTGCTTTTGGTGCTCATTTAAAGCGCATTGTCGCAAACATTGGAGCAACGATTTCTGTAATTGTTGAAAGTATGGTTGTTGGCCTCCTTAGGTCGTTGTCGACTATGGATGTACATCACAATCGCATGAATTTTCATGTTCTACAGCTTTTTGAAAAACTAGACAGTCCGATTCGGGAAAAACAATCTCTCCGGCAGCGCTTGTAATGATAGACAGAACTCGGTTCCAGGGCGTTAGTTACACGCCTGCGGCGTGATCTGCGTTCAGCAGCCAATAGCTGTATATGCTCCTCCACAGCTTGCAGACGACGCAATAGTATGGTATTGAACAGCTATTTGCTTTTATCACCATAAATCTCGATTCATGCAAATCACGAGTAATGTCGCCGTTTATCCAGTTTGATTATTTATGAACAAATTAATTTCTGATTCTTATAATTTACGAAATGTGGAGCTCCGATATGAAATACAGAACGATATATTTATTCTACTGTAATCATGCATGTGTTCCTGAATTGTTTCACGAATCAAATCTACCTCCAAAAATGGTAGAATGATTTGTAGAACTATTGAGTTTCCTTGAAACGAATGCTGTGAATTTTAGTGCCACGATATGATCGGTGATTGATATTCACTGTTGAATGTGAATTTCGTTTTTTTGGTTCTCATGAAATTTGTCTCACATTGCAATCTACATTTGAACTAAATTATCCACATCAATCTAAAGTGTAAGATAAATATATTACTGAGTTCAATAATTAAATCATGAACTAGGATTTCTTCTGTGGTAGCAACAGAAATTTAATGCCTGTAATTTAAAGCTCAATTAACTCATAAATAACGCTGTGATTTACAAATTACAGTGCACTAAATCAAAGTGAATTTCATGAAATTAATGAACTGTGGTATATGATTGAAATGTAAAACATTACACAAAATCTCTAAAAGCTATAAGTTTCCTGAATGTTACAAAATGGATTGTTTTAATTTTACACCAACAATTCTAGAGATATAGCATAATTACTCGACATACACAGTCATTTAATTTTAAATTGAAGCTCTTTCAATAATGGATCAATCGCAAATAATATGAAGAAATTTGAAACCTCACAAAAGCACACAATCTTCAATATAATCTACGCTAAACGCACTGAGCGTCAGTATGGCTCAATGATATTTGCATACAATTCTCTTGTCAACAAATAGATTGTTTGTATCTTGAATATGAATTAATAAATATACAATATCATGTAGTTACTGAGTTTAGGAAATTAAGATAACCTAGTGGAATTACCTAGATCCTGTACGAAAGTAAGAAGTAACTTCTACCTGAATAAATACGCTAAACTCTGTGATATTCTTCCGAAAATCATAAGACTTTGTACCTCACTATGTGATTTTAAATCACATATGAATTCATTTCTCACAGTTGAAAAATTAATGAAAATTCTCAACCTATATGTCTCATTAGATGAACTATATAATCATGGCATTGCTGGATATTAACAGTGATATCAGTTTTTCAACTTTCATAATGAACATTCACTCAGTCCCTTAATATTTATTTTCCAGATTACCTCTTTACATCCATGTGAAGAATTCCAGCTCACAAACGAGGCAACACTGCGACACCGAATCTTCTACGAATACCCACAGAAAGGCATTCTCCATTCAAAACATATATTCGACAATAACAATGTGTTCCAACTGAACATTTTTGAAGATTCTGACTCTTCGAGATTCCTCACATCTTCGATGTTCCGGTCCATCGTTCTTTAATATTCTTCGTGTCATTTTCCCCTCACCCGATTTTCCTTTCATACAATAACTGCTCATATATCGAATTTCTGTAAAACTGATTGATTATCATTTACCTCAACCATTTTAACGAACGAAAAATTCCCAGCACGTATGACTTTGAAAATGTTAATAATTATTGTCTATTTTTATGCTTCATGTATACAAACAACTTTGATAATTATCGATCATGGTTAGCATGCCTTGGAATTCCAAGAATAAAATATTTATTCATTTACTTATTTATTTATTCATTTCGAAATCTAAATATAAAGAAAAGCTTTTTCTCGTTAGTACGGAGATTATTTTCTTTCGACAATGGAGTGTATATCTTACGTTTATAAATGTTCACAAAAGTATTCACGTTCATTGTTTTATTCGATTGTATTCCGAAATAATAAAAAGATTTTTGCGCTACAGAAATAAAATTGTTTTATTTTATCAACATCGACCGCAGAACACAACAATATGCTAGTTTAAATACTCCAGTGCTCAACAAAACGCTCAAATGGCAACTATCGGGAACTTCAAACTTCCGTAGCCATAATCAAGAGGCCAGCATACAACAAACGCAATGGAGCACAAACTTCGCCAAGTATTCAACATATTACCAATGTACAACCACGTCTTCAACCGTACACGAATAAAGGGAACAGATCGGTTATTTATTCTGGCTCTTGTTTTGACTTCGAACACATCGGCTGTCGAATCAATCGCCTACAAAGCTCTATTAGCCTGACAATGTCGTGCTCATTTTCGATTATGTCTGCCGTGTTTTAAGACACTGCGATGATACGAAAGTTTTAGGTAAAGTCGATTTATGGAGAACCAGAGAAGCACACTGTGATCTAATTGAGGTCCAATTTGATTTTAGTGATTCAAATTCCCTTCACAAATCATTGTTGAAATACCTCCAAATGCAAATCCAGATTTATTCGATTTATTTCCAGAAAAAATGTAAGCAACTTTCGATTCTCTGTTCGCAGTAAAACCAGAAAATTACTTTTCTTTCAAAAGAAGATCCTGGTTCATTCACTGTGATCTCGCTACTCCTACAACTTGGTTTCAATTTTGCGAATACTGAACAGGGTGACCACCTTCGTTTGGCAGGACAAACAACAGTACCAGCAACACATGGTGTAAACAATGGAATATTATTCAAAATTACTGTAGAAATGTGGTAATAAAAGAAACTAATTGAAACCTGTGGAATGGCTGCTAAAGTTCAAGAGACAGCGGATGCTTTTGTGAGCTTTTACTTGCAAGTTTTCTGCCCGAAACAGCACTTACCGCATCATGGTTTATCAAATTAAGTAGAACCTCTGACACACGGAGAAATCACCGTGCTTGTTGTATCCTCCATAACTTAAGCAACGCGTGACCACCCGTTTCTTAAATAGAAAAATTCAGAACAACGTTTCGGATACGCTACGGTACGGTGATTAACAATTACGATAACAATAATACAAACCTCAACTATACTGAATCAAAACAGCCAAAACTAATTGTATCCAAAATGATGCAGACAAAGTCATTCAAATTAAGTTCGATGACGACCAAAATGTCGTTCAAAGTTCAACGACAATGGCTCAAACAATGATTTAAACAAAGAGTGGCCACAATGTGTTAAAGCAATGATGAAGACAAAAGAATTATGAAATAAAAAAGGATTCAGTGATGAACAATATTTCAACAAAATTAAGTTCGACAAACACATTATCACAAAATTGTAACGTGTCCTTCAAATCATGAAGCCAAATTGGCAGAATTGTGGAAGAATTACAAAACATAGCTGGTCGTTCTACTTTTATACACAGCTATCGTACCACCTAGCTGAGGTTTTTATCCCGAGTCTTCTCGAAAACTGGTGTGATATCACCAGTTTACAAGAGTTTCAGTCGTTCCGATGCAGCAAATTACTGGCCTGTTATGCTACTTCCATGCATTTCGAAAATTATGGAGCGCATTCTAACTGAGTGTATCGTGGATCCACTTGAAACTAAAGAACTTTTATCAGCAGCGCAACGTTGGTTTCGCACTGTATCACTGGTCTCAACTGAATCAGATGTCTTTCATCATACGTAAATTAAAAAGGTTACAACTTGGCCCGCAATACGAGCATACATATAATCTTGGTCATTAAAACTTGACTTGGACCAGCGCTGCGAAGTATTTCGGTATCGGTATCACTATTAACCTGAAATCACCATTTCCGCAATTTGATAGAAGTCAGTTCAACTGATTATACACGGAGTCATTCATGTTGTATCGTTATACCGCAATCAAGACTCGATTGTAGAGGTCATTTCGTCTCTATGCGTATTTGCTTTCTGTGGAATTCACTATCACAGAATATTGTGAACGTTACCGCAATCAGTGATTTTAAATCGATACTGGATGCATATATCAAATAGCACTCCACTTGTTTCCTGTCACGCTAGTGTGCGGACGTATTTTTCGTCGCTCTGATCATTTTGATCATATCTTCGTTGCATCTGCACGGATTTATACCATTTAAAGAATTCCGAGTATCAATCAACGATATCTATCTGATTTTATAATTTTCGATCGTGCAAGTCAGCCTACAACAAAGTTACCAATTTTACGGGAAAAGAACATTTTGTTCACGCTCACAAATTTTTTCCCAGCACCGGTTATCCTACGGTTTTTGCAATCACTGCAAAGACCACATTGAGCTACAAGTTGTGATACCTTATTTCGTGTTCTATCTTCTGTAGTTCACGAATTATCGCGGATTAAGTGGTCAATGACGAAATCTCGTCAACGAACACAGTCAATTCACTCAACGGACAAAACACTCATTATCGATCAGCCGGCGAGCCTTATACAACCCACAAACATGTGCGAACGCGTCACTAGATCCACTGCCCAGACCAAGAAAAAATCGATCCAGCTGTGACCGTGAGAAGTATTCACGCGACGGCGACACGGAATGGTCGTGACCTCTGCATCACGTGTTTGACTCCGGTAAGCGTTGATAATGCTTCGGTTAAATGTACTTTTTGCGGGTTCCACCAACACGCGTCATGTGACGAGAATTTAACTGACGATTGCGTGAGGCTTGTTAACGATGAGAAACACCCATCCGTTTGTTTTGTTTGTACAAGCTGTAGACAATCGAATAAAGACGTCCGCCATAACACTAAAGACTTGGCTGTAGGGAAAGACCCTAATCAAATGGAGAGTAGACTGGCACACCTGGGAAACCAGTTTGCCAAAATGAGAAATTCAATAGAGCTGTTGATGAAACCGACAACAAAGGATCCAAAACACTCAAATTCATGTTTAAACACGACCACTGCCCCTAATTATTGCGAAATATTGCTACAAGAGACCAAAGAAGTGGATACAACGGAGTCAAATCTAAAGCTATCCTTCTCAAGTGTTGTGTTTAAGAAACCATCTTCAAAACGGGTTTCACTCAGCATTATCTGTACCAATGTGCCAGAGGCAACCGAGACACTGTTATCGAATAGACAGCAGCATGATTTAACCAAATGGTCGGAACTGTGCACTAGGATGGGTTTAAAAACAATCAATCCGGTTTCAATGACTCGCTTGCCTCGTGCTCCCAAAACACCGCACCAAGATAAACCAAGATTGTTCAAGGTAGTGTTGCAAATTGAAAACGAACTAGAAGATTTACTTTTATCTGCATACTTGTTACGAGTCGGTGAAGAAAACACACCACTTATCTCTGTTGATATATCCTGGTCAGAACGAGCAAAATCGGCAGTAAATAATAACATTGGGAAAGTAAACGACTTCGACAGTCGTAGTCTTATAATTCTGAACGTCCCTGAAGCTGCTGATAGTCGGGATACAAAGTGCAACTTCAACCACGATATACAACAATGGAAATTTATAACTGGCGCTATCCAAACGAATAAGACGACTGTTATCAATACCTTTAGGATCCCGACATCACCGAAATACGAAGGTAAAGCTCCGCGCCCTCTAAAACTGACACTGCTGACAAATAATATGCTGATGCCGTTCTTATAAATTGGAAGCAATTTCGATACAAATTGCCCCGATATATTAAAATTATTCCTAGACGCCTCAAAACCACTGATAACAAGGATGACACTGAAAGTCTAAATACTGAACAGAGTAAAAAATGCAAACCTGGTGAATAAACGGAATTCGGCCGACTCAACTGAAGTCGGCGAAGAAAATTACCTACATACCGACTCAAGCCGAGCCGTCCGAATAATTGTATCTCATGAACCGTCTTTGATGTCAACATCGACTGTCAAATTTTTGTACACGAATGCCCAATGCTTGACAAACAAACTACACGAATTGACTGAACTAACTACCACACACTCGCCAGACGTGATTGCTGTAACTGAGACATGGTTTCATACAACTTTAACAGACAATGAAGTTGCCATTGAAGGTATGTCTCTACTTCGTCGCGATCGCCTGACTCGAGGAGGTGGTGTTGCGCTTTACCACATTCGGAGACTGCTCTGCCAAGAGATCACCGATGATGATTCACCACTGCAAGACACATCATGGTGTTCGCTGAATGTAACAGCAGGGGAAAAATGCATACTGAGTGTGATTTACCGTTCGCCCTCAGCCAACGAATCCTACAATTCAGCATTACTTGCAAATATACGCTTAGTGGCTACCAGATACTGCGCAGACTTCTACTGATCGGAGACTTCAATCTGCTGAACTTTAAGGGAAATTCAGTTCATCCAGAAAATTCAATAAATGCTTTATTCCAACATTTGCTAGAAGAAATTCCACTCTACAACCACATTTTCAACAATACCCGATTTAGTGGTACTGATACGCCGTCCATCTTGGACCTAATACTGACAAATGAAGAGCGCGTGATTGAAAGTCTCACTTATGAAGCTCTAAAAGGACTCAGTGACCACTTAGTTATTACGTTTGATTATATTTGTCAGGCAATTAGAACAAGTGACATCCACAAGGTGATTAGAAAAATTGACTTTCCACAAATGAGAACTACTCTTATAAACGGCACAGACCCTGGTCTTAAGTCCGACAACGTGCACGCTTAGTGGCACTGGATGATAAATGAACCTAAATTTGCAGTTGAAATGCACTCTCATCTTGTTCCAAATGTGCGAAAAATGGATATACATTTAAGCTGAGAAGCCGAACACGAAAATGGTTGACCTTGCGAAATGCTGCATGGCGTACTCATCGACATGATATCACTGTTGAAAGTTGGGAGACATTCCGTTTGCTGAGAAATAAGGTAAACAAACTTGTTGTTGATGACAAATTGAATTATCAAAATCATTTACTCAACAAAATGATATTCAACCCCAAAATTCTCTACCAGATCATAAATATCCGGTCAAGGGTGAAACCAGGAGTTGCTGCTCTGAAGACACGTGATGGAACAAGAACCACAGCATCGCAATCTGCCGAAGTTCTAGCCCATTTCTTCTCCACTGTCTTAAGCCCACGAAACACCGTTACCTGTCCCTTAACTCCCGTCATCTCACCCGAAAATGTTTTACAACAACTAACTATTACCTCGGAGAGTGTCCTCCGCACATTGATAAATCTCAACACGAGAAAATCTCGCGGATCTGACGAAATTACCCCGTTGATTCTTAAAAACTGTGCTTATACTTTTTGTACGCTTCTCATATACTTGTTTAACCTCTCTTTAACCCCAAGTTTCGTTCCCTGTGAATGGAAGATTGGCATCATTAGCCCCATCCACAAAGGAGGAAACCGTTCCGAAGTATTTAACTATCGACCAGTAACACTACCACAGGTGATCTCTAAATTGATGGAGCGCCTCGTAGCAAACAGCGTCACAAAACATCTAGAAGACAATTGCTTGCTCGCAGTCGAACAACACGGCTTCAGAAAAATACACTCTTGCCTTTCAAACCTTCTGCTCGCCCTCGATGACTGGACACAAGCTGTAGACAAAGGTCTCACCATACACGCTTGTTATCTTTATATATCAAAAGCATTCAATCATGGCAACCACAATCTGTTACTACAAAAATTGGAGCTATGTGGAATCAAGGGTTCATTACTAGCCTGGTTTGAGAATTATCTCCGCGACCGTGTCATTCGAGTAAGGGTTGATGGTGCTTTGTCACGACCTATTGCAGTAAAGAGTGGGGTGCCTCAGGAATCAGTGCTTGGACCAATTTTTTTCCTGATCTATATCATCGACTTACCTAAACTTGTTCGCAGCAAAATCTTGTTATTTGCGGATGACATCAAGCTGTGGACACAAGTACGCACAACTGAGGATTGCAGACAGCTTCAGCTAGACCTCGAAGCCTTACAAGACTTGTCAGTTAGAAATGAAATACCCTTCAATGTCAGAAAATGCAAGGTATTGACTGTTAAAAGACATTTCGAGTTCTCTTGCACCCTTGGTTCCCATATTCTTGAATGCACTGACAAGGAGAAGGACTTGGGTGTGTGGGTGAGCAGCACTTTGACACCATCACATAACGCCACAGCTGTCTATGAAAAGACGTCACAAGTACTGCTTCTGTTAAAACGCGTGTTCGGGAGTTTCACGAAGCAAATCGTACATCGACTAATTAATACGTACTTGAGGCCAACCATGGAGTATGCGGTTCAGGCTTGGTCACCCTTGCTACAGAAGGACATCAGCCTTTTACAGAGAATATATCATCGGCCCACCAAGCTCGTACGCGGTTTAAAGCACAAACAATACGAAGATCGTATTACACGTTTCAATCTCTTTGACTTTCGCTACCGCCGTCTTAGAGGTGATCTGATTCTTATGTTCAATATACTGCATACCCCCAACCATCCCCTAAATAAACTATTCACACGACTACCACCCGGAACCAGCCGTAGTCACGACTATACAGTACTTATTCCCGACTCGAGACTAAACTGTCGAACGTATTTTTATTCTGTACGTGTATGCTTCACCTGGAACGCCCTACCCTGTAATGTTGCACATTCACCCAAGTTGGATATATTCAAATCGAATTTGGACAATTTCATGACGACCAATCCAAACATCAACCCTATATATTTTACACCATAAAAGCTTTGAACTTTGAAAACAGTTTCTGTCCTATGGATTTTTTACCTGATTCCGAAACTGCTCAGTAAGCAAAAAATCCCGTTTATTATTACCTATTTTATTCGTAATTGCCATATTATTCTGTGGTTTTAGTTAAGCTATATGCTTTTTAGATCATCAAAATTGAATTGAATTGAACTATCGGCCCTGAATATTGACCCCATATGAACCCACACAAACCAAACACCTCAATAGAATTTTGATTGCATCCTCCGTATTTTTATAGTTGTTATCCAGGGTTAAATGTAAAGTTATTTCTTTTTTCACCATAAAATCTTAATCCTTGATTTTTACACATACGCATTTGATGAAATGTATCACAACAACTAAACAAAAAGTGATGAACAAGTATCACGCCTTCGTCATTCCATAACACATGTTCATGATCCATATGGATACCTTTCTCTGGGATCTCAACAACTTTCATGGGTTACTGAAGAGAAAGACCTGGGCGTGTGGATTAGCAGTAACCTTAAGTCTTCACGGCACTGTTCTGTTGTATACAAAAAGTGCTGCCAAATCTTAGCATTGCTCAGAAGGATCTTTGGTCGTTTCTCAAAGCAGATACTCCCACGTATAATTAACACATATATCAGACCAACAATGGAGTATGCTGTTGAAGCATGGTCCCCATGGTTACAAAAGGACATGACCTTGCTGCAACGGGTATACCACTGCGCTAAAGAATTGGTGACCGGTCTATACAACAGGCCATACGAGGAGCGGATTGCAACACTAAACCTCTTTGACTTTTCGTACCGTCGTCTCAGGGATGACTTGATCCTGCTTTTCAACATTCTGCATACAGTGGATCACCCACTTGAACACCTGTTTCATCGGCAAGAAGCACGTGGTAGCAGATCGCATGGATACAAGTTAATTATTCCACACTCCAGATCAAATTGTCGAAGGTTTTTCTTTGCTGTCAGAGTCTGTTTTCTATGGAACTCCCGCCCCCACATATCATTTGCGCAACAAGCATGAACATGTTCAAGACTGAACTTGACAAGTATATGTTGACCAAACCCAACCTTGCACCTGAATACACGTGCTGACTTTCCATATTGATAAAACATTTGTGTTGTTTTTATGAATTCCCTATATTTTTAATCTGTGGTTACTGTAAGGTATTTACTTTTTGGACCATTAAAACTTTGAATTACTTTGAATTACTTTGAATTTCTCCAACATGGTGTCTCAAAATCCAGATTTTAATGTACAGAAAGATTCTGATCGTAAATTAAAGATTCTTTAAAATTACACTCAATAACATTCTGCTGATTAATTCGAGCGTCTTTTGATACTCCAAGAAGAAAAATATGGCCTTTCCATTCACATTTCCGTTTGTTATTTATCGTGTACATTTCTCATAATATACGGGTTAGTTGTATTGAATAAATAATTTTCCAGCTTCCTTGCTTTGGTTCACAATTGAGCGCCGCTAACTATTAGAATACATTCATTTGCTTCAGTGATTGTATAACAAAGTTCGAAATTTAAAGAGTCTGCTTCTAAGACGCTGTGTGCTGATCGTGCTATCCTTACCTGATTCGTGCAAACAGCACTAAACCAGTCGTGATGTATACGTGATAATAGGGAATTTTGTTCAACTCAATTAACTTAAGCCATTTACATGTATGTGAGCACGTGGTCGAACGCATTGGTCGCAATAGTTATATCAAAGCGTAGATGACAAGTTCAAACATTGTTTGTTTATATTAATGATTTATTCTATAACAACTTTAGGCTATCATCAATGGTTGTTTTACATGTTTTCCATTTTACTTATTAATCTATTTTTCAGAGATGCCAAGCTATGAATAAATTAAACTACAATGAAATATCCACGAAACCAGTCATAGACAAGAATACCTACATGCATGTCAATAAATGAGAAATTCAATGAATGGAAACAAGTTCAAAAATGCTTTCAAGGAACTAGAATTCAAATCGGAATTAACCTGCAACAAATATATCATATTAGAGCAAATGACTTTACAATTCTCTACTTTCCTTGTTGTTTCCTATTTCGGAACTGATTCTATCAGAAAGCTTATTAACAAAAGTCATAATTACATCGCATGCGGATCCTGATTGTACTGCCCCTACCTGATGAGCGCAAACAGCACCATACCGGTCGTGAGGTGTGTCTTGCATGCAAATGAGCATTTTTCAGTAACGAAATCATAAATGTTTGGAAAAATTCTAGCTAAACGTATAACATTATGTTCACCTGTCACATTTCAAAAATTGTGAACTATTTGTTGATATTTAGTACGAATGCTCAATTTTACTTTACAAAATTAGAGAAAACTAACATTGGATACGTGTGTAGCTGCAAATATATTATGGTGGGTATAATATTAATTCATGAGACTGGTCGAAGACATTTGTCGACGAATAAGTGGAATGATAGCAGTCATTGAAAACAAACAACCTTTTGGGTTCGTGGGTAATCTTAACTAACTTACAGTTGAGTCATTAAAATTCTCAGAAATTAATGGTTAAACTGGAGTGTTCATTACCATGCGATATCGCAAACACTGAGACTCACGATACACTGCCAATCAAAACGATATAAAATATGCAGAAAATGTGATATTATCAGGATAGGTTGCACAAAACGCATTTCACATATGTATTAAAGAATTTGATCAAATACCATTCAAATTTTAGCTGATAATGCCTACAACGATATGATCCAGTGCAAGTAATGCACAAGAATAAAACTTAGATAGTAGGTTACCAGGAGAATTGTGGGTATTCAATATGCAGATTCTTTGAAGTGCAACCAAAGATAATGTTAATTCAAGAAGATTGATGTTTTGAGCAATCTTGTTAAGGAACTTGGGAGAAAAGTATGACAAATATTTTTACATTTCAAGTAAAAAACAGAAGCAGGATTTCAAATTATTTACAGAATAAGTTATCGAAATTGAGTGTGTTACACGATAAAAACGTATCCTCATGAACGTAAGCATTCTGAAAAATTTCTTAGAAAATTGTCGAATAAATCAAATAAGTATAAACAGACACAGCCAGTTCTTTCACCACGGTCAATGTTGATAGTTCAGGAAGAACGAGAGTAATTACTTACAAGCTGGTTCTAAGCTCATGTAATATAAATAAAAAACTCTCTTGAATCATGAAATAGTACATGTTCTTGTACGTTTCTGAGAAGAAGAATCTGATTAGAGTAAAACTTTCTCGTAAATCCACAGTTGTCAGCTCTTCTTGCTGTATAGGCGCATTTTTCACCTTTTTCTTCTTGGAACTATAAGAAAAGCCATTTTCTATTTGCCGCATTTTCTTTTTTAGTTTTTTGTCATCTATTCCAAAGGGACCTCTTCCGTTTTCAAACTTTTTACCATAAACCAATAGTATGCGATATATACCCGTCAGAGGATTCCTAGGTCCAGAGGCCAAAGCAGCATCCAATTCCCAATCTTGCACGTTCCACCAATTTGCCAACAGCCCACGGGCAGTCGAGTGACTGACTTGATTCTCATTTGGGTGTGGAGCACTTGAATGTTCAAGCCAATTCTGATCTTTGAACCATGCCGCTCTTTGAACTTGTTCGATACGCAGACGTCTTGGTACAGATTTGCAGATCAGACCATCGATTAATGACTTACACTCCGCGTGAACAAATGTGGGAATAATGTAGTTCTCATTGATAACAGCATGTTTGATAGTTTGGATACTTTCACCTCGAAATGGAAGACTACCCACCACCATGTAGAATATCAACACACCAAGCGCCCACAGATCTACTGCTGGGCCGATGTAGGATTCACCAATAAAAAGTTCTGGTGCTGCGTACGAGGGAGAACCACAAAAAGTTGTCAAGGCATCACTTGGTGTGACAGCTTTGGAAAATCCGAAATCTCCCACTTTAACAAAGTTTGCAGTGAAAAATAAGACATTTTCCGCTTTTAGGTCACGGTGCACGACTCCATTATCATGCTGTAGTGAGATAATAAATATATGATTATTTAAGTTGTAAACCAACGATACTATAAGTTGTTGCGTTGTAACAAAAATCCATTTCTGTTTTGATTAAATGGGTTGAACGTGCAAGGATTGTTGCATTTAAAATTCAAACAAAGTCTACCAGCGCTTTGCTGTAAAAATTCACTTGGATTCTGATCATTCGGGTCATGCATGCTAAGTTCAAGCAACATAAACCCTAATTGTTTGAGTGAGATTAAATAAAATAAAAAGCAGCATAATTTGATAAATCTTAGCTGGATCTGTGCATGCAAGTTCGTGCAATCAGTCTAGATTTTATTGATTTTAATACGATGTTTCGGCTGTAAGATTCTCCGAAAACTAATTAGATTCGTCTACGCATGACCGAGGAAGCATAGTGGTGTATTTATATAAGTTTCCAATTAAAATCCCTCTTCCGAAAAAGGCAAAAGTTACCCATTGTAGCACGAACAATGCAAATGATTCGTTAAAATCTCATCACCTCACTCACTGCAATCGAGAAAGCATACATCTTATTGATGCATCATAAATATACCAGCCGATACATTGAAATATGATTTTTCGAATTTTTAAAACGAATTGCAATTAATAGAATAAATTAGATATTTTTATTATTCATCTGTTTTTGTTATTTGCAAATGTTTTCTGACTGAATTGTTGAGTTTTCTTCGTATAATTTTATGGCACACAGAACTTGATTACGATTTCCCTAAGAGGACTTATTTCAAGACAAAGTTCATACAAAATGTTTGCTAAACGTAAATTTCATTTACATGCATAAATGTACACTAAGTGATAGGTTTACATACTGTAAGATATAAATAAGCTGCCATATTACACGAGAATAAAAAGAAAGGAGATTTTCTAATATTCTAGTCTCAGACTTGACGATATTTAAGCTCACCATATGTCTGAGGGCTGAAACAATTTGCGCAGAAATATTCTTTGCATTTCGATCTTCCATCTTTCCGTTTCGTCTAAGATACGTGTGCAATTCTCCAGCGGGCGCGTATTCCATCATTACGCAACATCGCTGCACAACCTCGTGTACCTCGAATATTCGAATAATGTGTGGATGGTTCAAACGTTCCATATTTGTTACCTCTTGAGAAAGAAGACACCTAGTCTTGGCATTGAATTTTGTTCGATCGATCACCTTCACGGCCACGGATGCTAAATTGAAGAGAGAAACGTTTGAATAGAAATGTTTTGCTGCGGACTAACAATCATTTACTATTCAACGAGATTATTATAGAGAATCTTTTATTGAGCTTTACTGAAATTAATTTAGCGACATTGATCCCGTACTCTTTGGTTAGTGAGAATATTCTTCGTTCAGTTCAGACAAAGAATGCTGCTTATTAGGTGTAGTTATTATATTCAATAAGTTAAAACTCGATCATCTAAAATCCATAGTTTGCGGATGATACCAGTAAAGTTGTAAAGTTTCTGTTCAATTTAAGGAAAATAAATACAATTTCTAAAGGCAATACAGGCCAGCTACATTTGTAACTAGAGTTCGACTCTATGGTTATTGTAAAGTTAATAGCTTTTTCAACCATAAATCTTGAACCTTGAATCTTTATATTTTGGCATGACGTATTTACACTCTGTCATTTGTTGCTATTTATTCGCAGAAAATTACTGCAGAATAAGAATGAAGTGAATATGTGTTGTAATTTATTATCGTGAAATGTTTACTTTAGTGCAAGCAGATGGGATTGAACATCGAATGTTTATTTCTATATAATTCCATCACCGTCCATGATTGACATTTAATCATTAACACAATATTTTGAATCATTTTCTACTTACAAGTATATTCGAAAAATGTTATTTCATCAATGGTTGAAAGTATACGAACATAGACTAAAGGGCGTACACTTATTGTGTATGGAAATGTATCCTTGCTAAAACATAGCTATTTGAATTATGTACAATTAAAAAATTATTCTTACAATTATTTACCGCGATTAATTGCTCATAACACTCGCACTAATATTTCCGTTGCTGAATTGTTTAGAGTAAATTTAAAACAGCGCATATCCAACATAAATGGTTGAAACTAGCTGAATCCAGGAACAATTATGGCTGGATTCCTGGCTGTTGATTAAACGAATTTGAAATAGCCACCGTTTCTTCGCTGTTCACATCGAACTGAAATCGGTGTCGGTTTATGTGTCAGTGTCTAGCTAGCTGCATGGAAATAAGTTGTTTCAATTTATAAAATTCATTTTCAGGATTTAATATGCGGCACCACTGATCCAGGTACGAATCATATGGTATCGATCAGAAAAAACATATGAATATCACATGTTTTTTGGAACGAAAGATTTTGTACACAAAGTGCAGAATAACGTTACGTAGAGTGAAAAATGGCTTAACATAGCCCTGCAATGTTCCATTGAAAGAAACCATTTTTGTGTGAGACCTAGCAGCCAAACATCAACATGGGCAAACCCAGGTGTTTATTTCGCTCCATCTAACAACAGTGCTGGTAATTGCGCGTTGTGAGAATAGACATTTTCAAGTTTTGGCTTAATTATGAATAATATGAAATGAAGTATTTCTGTAATATATTCTCAATATTTGTAACAAAAGTTGCTGCAAGAAAGCCAGAAAGTTCTCTTTCCGAGCACTAATTTGCTTTTCTCATTATGCCAGCATATTGAACGCGATTAAATGCAGCATAACGTGGTCCATTATGAGTGTCTCACACAAATGAAATAACTTACCAAGCATACATTTGTTTACAACTATACCACTGCTTCAAGGCTCACTGATCTCATATTATCCACAAATTTCCAGATGTGGGAATGCATATATGAGACCAATAACTAAACATTAATGGGATAATAACGAAATAATTTCCAATTTTTTAGGAAAGTAACTAGCAACATTCCAAAATAGGAGCTGAATAAGATGATATTTATAATGTTTCATATTGGTGTATATTATTTTTGGAGGTCCACTAAACAATTACCCACAAAACCGTTTGAACGCAGTAAAATTTGCCTTATATTCCACCTCCTCCACCGACATCCATGCAGAAACTGCGAAAACTTTCCTAACTTTTGACACAGAATACACGTTAGGTGAAAATTTGTTTCGCAATCCAGACTCAGGCTTTAGTCGGAATTGTACCATCAACAACCAATTAGTTATCGTGTATTTGGAAAAATAAATTTTTCAATATATCATGTCATGGGGGCGCTAAATAAGCACTGAATCTGTGGATCGCAATGGGTTGATCAAAATAACTATTTTGTCACATAAAATTTACATGGCTGCAATTCGTTCGGGAACACGTAAACTGTACTCACACAAAGGCAACTTAGCTAGATAACTGAGGATTTAGTCGCAAGTTGAAATGAAAAATTACGATTCATTTTCTAAAATTATGCACCAACAACTGTTCTTGTGCGCGAATATTGCATATATATGTATATATTTCACATTTAGTCAATTTACGAGAATCTTTCACTCATAATCACGTGATTTAATGTTCCTAATTTAATTTATTGATGACAAATTGGATTATACGCCGCAAATTTTTTAATTCACACTGCGGATTACTATCAGATTAATTAACCGCCCACAAATGTGGTAAGAATATTCTATAACATATGATCAGGTACTTAGCTGATTAACGCATGTGTGAGTCATTGATTATATCAGAAGTTTGTCAGAAAAATCTTACATGTGACTTATTGCATTGACAATTCTATGCCATATGAAATGTTGTCATATGTTCACAGTACTCCCAATATTTTACTACAGTTCGATATATGTTAAATCATAATTACATTTTTTATATTGAACGTAAATCACCTTCAAGCTCAAAGCAGCGTCGTTTGTCTGTTTAGCCGAAACAGTAATGCCTGCGACCAACGAACTGATCATAACAATAATTATGTTCACCAAGGCTTTTTATGTGTCTGCTGAGCAACTCAAGTTAGAAAGTGTAAACTGCTTGGACAGTGTGATCTTTCTACATGATTCTATTTCCCTTCAATCCATGACGATGCTTGATTTTAGGAGAATAGAAATATCGGAACAAAGCCGTTGCTAAATATTTTCAACATAAGCTGACTAAAAATGAGCGTATGAAAATAAACATTCATATCTCTGTCAACATCTAAACGCTCCAATTGTTCCACTGCTGTTATTGGAATATATTCGGGTTCGATCGATTATTCATGATGGAAAGAATTTTTTATGGAATCAAGAGGGGCAATTTTTGAGTGATGTTTTGCTTCTTACGTAGAATCTTGAACCAAGCGTCAATACGTGTGATGGATAAGAAAAGAATACTGACCTGATGGATAGGACATATTTCTAAAGCTGGCCTTCTTCGTAGATATCAATAATGGATGTGCATCACAGTCACATGATGGTTTCATGCTCTGCAGCTTCTAGAAAGATTAAACCGTCCGAATCGGGAGTGACAATCTATACCGCGATAGACATTACTGGGTCGATCGGTTTCAGTTGCACGTCTGTGGCGTCATCTACGTTCAGAAGCCAAGAGAGTACCTATTCTTCCTCAACTTGGACGTGACGTTTTAGACAGTGCTTTCAAAGTGAGTGGTCAATTGGGTCAATGCCAAGAGCTGTTATATCTCTTTTGCAAACATCTTTGTATCGCAAGGGCGGTCTGCACAAAGGTCGACTTCCTGATTTCAACTAACCATAGTGTAGATCTTTCGGAATACAAAATTTTCCCCTCTGTACATGTGACCCATTCAACATGAGAGGAGCTGTCACAGTAGGGAGCACATGCTCTATAAACCAGATTTAAATCGCATTTCAGCGTTTGTTACTTTTTTCATCCACGATATGTTCAAGTTATCGCGGATGCTATGTAAATTAAAAGCATCCAGCTTTGGTTCGTATTTTTTGTGGATCGTCCAGGACTTACTACCGTAAATTGAAACATACTACGCACACACGTTATACCATCATCTTTGTCTTTACAGTCAACTTGCGGTTGCCCCAGACACGAGAGTTCAAACGAGACAAAATGAAAGCTGCTCTGCCAACCCGCTTATCAATCTCCGTGTCGAGCGACAGGTTTTCCTCGATGGTGGAACCAACATATGTGAAATAGTATACTGGTTTAAACTGACCGTTTTCAATAGTGATGATGGGAGGAGATACTGTCCCGTTACCAAGGAATTCGATTTCGCTCATACTGATTACCAGCCCAGAGTCTTAGCATGTCGAGGCAACACAGTCTATTAGCGACTAAAGGTACGCTTGTAAGTGAACAATAATCCATGCATTGTCGGCAAACTGCAGGTCACGGATTAGCACATCCTGTACCTTCGTTTGTACTCTCAAACTATTCATTTTGAAAATCTTGCCATCACATCCCGCATCGTATCGTATTAGACAAATTGACTACCAATCCTGGTCATGCCTCTGTTACTTGTCCCATTTATGTTTATTATATACTTGTTCTGACGAAGCTTCTGTCTCAAAAGTAAAACGTTACACTGCTACACCGATTGTGCACATTATGTTTCAAAGCATATTGCTCTAATGAGCCCCTAAGCTATGACAAGCTATCTCGATTACCTTTCAAGAATCATGTAAATGTGAATCTTCTTTGAAGTTCATTTCTTATGAAGATCATAAAACTTTCACCACACAATTTCCAAAAGAAATAATCCTATGAAGCAGCTAATGCACCTAAACTGCCAAACCTTATAAATTCAATATGCTGTGGTGCTCACATAACCATCCCTTACACAACACCACCGGTTTCTTGCTGTTTACCATCGTCAGGTGGAGACAGTAGGCTAAGTTTCATTGAGCATTGACACAGTGGTAAAGTGGTAAACAATGTTATACTTTCATGCCACTGTGGTATAGGGTTCTTACAAAGAGTTACGATGTTCAAATACATATCCTCAAAATGATTCTCGGTCAAGCACTCAAGTCGCTTATAAACGACCAATATATTCTGATGCTCACATCCACATCTCTTTCACTCATCTCTTTCATTAGTGTGTGTCCACATACTGGCGTGCGGTCGTATTTTTGTTGCTCTGACACTTTTGTCCGTTTCTTCGCCAAATCAACTCGGATTTTAACAGTTCAAAATCTTTTTGCTATACTTTGACGAGAGCTATCGGAATTTATACGTTTTTATCTGGTCCGTCGATTAACAGCAAAGTTACCGTTTCAACGTAAATATCTCGGTTTGCTCACGCGTGCAAACTTTCTCCCACAGTTAACTATCGTACGGTTTTGCTTTCATTGCAAAGATCACATTGAACTACACATTTTGATACGCCATTCAGTGCTCTACTTTGTGTGGTTATAGAGTTATCACGGATTATTCGCAAAATGACCAAATCAAGAATTATAACCCAGCTACAAAATATACATTTGCATGCTTTTCCGTCACAAAACATCCCACTACCGGTTTCGTGCTGTTTGCACTCATCAGGTAGGGACAGTAAGATCAGGATCCGCATGCGCTTGAACCCAGCTAAATCGACCAGTCGAACGGACGACTATTCTTCAACCGGTCGTCCCAATTCAGCCTACAAAGCGTGGTCGTCTCACGAGATCCAACACCCACGCGAAAAAATCGACCGATCATGGTGTGCATACGACGGTTGTTCCCCCGACAGCGACATCAAACCACTTTGACCTCTGCGCCAAGTGCCTGTACCCGGTAAGCAATGATAGTGCATTGGTTAAATGTATTTTTTGTGATATACATGTGCACGTGGCCTGCGATGAGAATCTGACCGATGAGTGTGTAAACATCGTGAATGATAAAAACCTCCCATCCGTTTGCTATTTCTGTATTGACTGTAGAAATTCAATAGCGAATCGTAATCCCAAGAGTACACAATTCTCTGCTAGAAACGAGACTAATACAATAGAGAATATTTTATTGAAAATAGAAGAGGAACTTGCAAATTTAAAGAATACTCTACGACTAATCAAGACTAAAACGGTTGAATTGAATAATGGAATACGCTCGACCTCACCGCCACAGAGTGCTTCTAAAAAGGTTAAATTACGCGACAATGAAGTGATACTTAGAAAGGCCTTGAAGCAGAAACCGTCTACGTCGAACGCTCCTTTGGCCAAAGCTGCCACGAAAGATACTTTGCTTAATGTTATCTGCACCGATTCGGCACCAACTGAAACGCCCCCGGTGGTACAAAAATCATACAGAGAAATGCTTTTGCGGTCGACCTCCGCTGCACAATCTGAGCCTGGCACACTAAACCTAAAGCAAAAAGCCTCACATTCTATGAAGAATGACCGGACACGCGACAAGCATTCTCATTCGTTAAGCGTAATATGTACGAATGTTAAAGAGCCTGGCGAGAGATTGTTAGATAGAAAACACAAACACGACCTCGATATATGGTCTCAAATTTGTCAACAATTGCAAATTGAGCATGTTACTCCTGACAAATTGATTCGTCTAACTCGCCATTCCACCTCACCTCATAGTGATCAACCTCGGTTACTAAGAGTCACACTGAAGTGCGAGGCTGATATCGAAAACATACTGCTAAATTCGTACCGATTAAAGACGGATCCGAATTCAAATTGCCGGATATATCCTGATGTGCCATGGTGGGAACGGAAGGGTGCCTCAAACTAAGGAAAAAACGGTATCGCGGAGTATGGTTCTACTTGGGGCACCAGAAAATACCACTGAAGCATCGGGACAGGAAACAGCAGATCATGACTTCAAGCAGTGGCGTTACATTGCGTCTTTGCTTAATATTTCTAACGTTGTGATCACTGACACTTTCCGGGTGCCTTTTTCAATAAACTATAAAGAAGACGGGCCGAAACCTCTCAGGATTACCTTTTTAACTAGCGACATGGCTGAATTTGTCAAGTCCGAATGGAAAAAAGCAAAACGTACTTTACCAAAAGACATAAGACTTTGTCCACCGAGACCAAGTACCATGAGTAAGACATACTTGCGACTGGGGGCGGTAGACGGCAGCGTTCCCACCGAAACGGAAGCAATCAATACATCAAAAAACGTAGTGGGTCCGGCTCAAACCATGTCGGACCGAGTACATCATGGTCCGGCTCTCAGGGGGTCGGACATACAAACATCACCCGCATAGGCTCGCTGCACACGAAAACCACTGTTAAATGCCTATACACAAATGCACAGTGCTTGCGGAACAAAATCGCCGATTTATCCTCTTTTAACTCTCAGTTTTCTGCTGACATCATTGCTGTTACCGAAACATGGTTTTACGATCAGGTGAACGATTGCAAGCTGGCACTTCCCAACATGATCCTACTTCGACGAGACCGTTCAAGATCAGGTGGTGGAGTTGCTTTGTATTATAACGAACGTCTTCAATGCACAGCTGTACCTGACACAAGGTTTGGGCTAGAGGACACCATGTGGTGTAGCCTTCGCTTGGTAACTGGAGAGAACTGTATACTTGGTGTGATCTCTACACCAAAAGTGTGCATACTCAGCAATCCTTTGAGTACAAATTCCGTGAGATTATCACTTTCACTCCCCTATACAACCATGTCCATTCATTCACTCGACAAAGGGGCCTCAATGAATCATCAATTCTAGATCTGGTTTTAACCTCCGAAGCAACAGCAGTGGAGTCAGTGCAGTATCATAGTCCTTTGGGGCTAAGTGACCATCTTGTGTTGTCCTTCGAATTCGTGTGCAACGCCAGAAGGGCGTCGGGCGACGTTAAGTTCATCAGGAAGTCGATTACTTCGGCCTTCACGGTGCCATTACGATTATGGAGGAAAAAAATCTCGATCTTACGAATGCAGATACTCATTGTTCTAGTCTGTTAAGTTATATCGGTACAAAACTAGACGAACAATTCTACCTGTGTTCCCAAAAGGAAATCAAGAACATTTTGCTTCAAACTCCGAAGCCGCACTCGGAAGTGGATAGCCATGCGAAATTCCGCATGGGCTGCACACAAAATAATACGAACAGACGCATCTTGGGAGCACTTTCGTAGTTTTCGTAACAAGGTGACGTCCCTAATTCGAGAAGATAAGCAATATCACCATTGGAAGCTGATCGACCAGATGGAACGACATCCTAAGTTGCTGTACACCATCGTAAACACCGCGACCAAGGTTAAGCCAGGTGTATTTCCTATCCAGACAGAGAACGGACTGACTGATAATGTCAAGGATACAGCTGATGCCCTAATATCATTTTATGCGCAAGTATTTTGTCCAAAGAACGTGTCAACGCTGACGTCTTTGCCGCACCTACTACAAGTCGAATGCCTTAGCAACATCGAGGTAAATCCTACGGTTGTGCGAAAGCATTTACGCGGGCTGAACGTTCGCAAATCACCAGGAGAGGATGGAATAACACCCGCTGTTCTGAAGTCATGCGAGCTGGAGCTTTGTGGCCCACTAAGTGGTCTATTCAGGCACTCATTGAATACGGGAACCGTACCAACTCAATGGAAAACCGGTGTTATCACACCAATCTACAAAGGGGGCAGTCGTTCTGATCCGGCGAATTACCGCCCCGTGACGCTTCTTTCAGCGGTTTCTAAAATTTTGGAACGCCTGGTGTGTGAACGACTTGTTGAACATCTCGAGAACCATCAGCTAATAACTTTCACACAACACGGATTTAGGAAAACATATTCATGCCTGTCTAACTTGCTTACGACTCTAAATGACTGGACGCAAGCACTAGACCAAGGGGGTTCCGTCCATGCCGGTTACTTAGATATATCTAAAGCATTCGACAGAGTGAATCACTCCTTACTGCTTCAGAAGCTGCAGAATGTTGGCGTCATCGGAAACCTACTAACATGGTTCACAAGTTACCTGTCTGGACGCAAAGTAAAAGTCAGAATAGATGGTGAAACTTCTCGAACAATTGAAGCCACGAGCGGAGTCCCTCAGGGTTCGGTTCTCGGTCCGATACTGTTTCTCATATTTATAAACGATCTACCGAACTTACTAGCATGTAAGCTTGTTTTATTCGCAGATGATGTAAAAATCTGGACGAAGGTCAACTCTATCGAGGACTGTCAAGTTCTGCAAGGAGATTTGAATAAGCTGCACCAGTGGTCAATCCAAAACAAACTGCCATTTAATTTCCGCAAGTGCAAAATGTTGCAAGTCGGAAAACCCTTTCCCTTTACCTACACACTTGGCAGCCACCCGCTTGAATGGAGTACATCACAAAAAGATCTCGGAATCTTGGTGTCTGGCACTTTGAAGAACAGCCTACAGTGCGAAGCCGTCTACAAGCGTGCGTGCAGCTTGCTAGGTTTACTGAAACGCATTTTTGGACGTTTCCCACCACACTCACTCGCGAAATTACTAAACACTTACATACATCCTGTCGTTGACTACGCTGTACAAGCTTGGACGCCATGGATGGAAAAAAACATCTCGCTCCTCGAACGAATTTATCACAAGGCAACCAAAATGGTTACCGGATTGAATAATTTACCCTTTGAGCAGCGACTGACCAGACTTGGACTGTGCACCCTCGAGCGCAGGCGTATCCTACACGACCTCACTCTGACATATCGAATCATCTACGCGAAATCCCACCCTCTCAAACACCTCTTCAAGTTTGGTTCGGTTGTCCCCACACGCAGCCACCCTTTGACCCTTCAAATCCCACACTCACGATTGAATTGTCGTCGTCACTTCTTCGCTGTTCGTGTATGCTTCTTGTGGAATAGCTTGCCGACAGATATTGTTACCTCAGCGAAGGAGAACATCTTTAAACAAAGGTTACGAAACCTTATGTTGAGAACTACTGCGTTGGCCCATACCTATTGATGTCTATATTTTTTTAACGCACGGAACTACCGTCCATCCAAAGATTCTTTTCCCTCAGGCTGTGTTGCCATTGAGGATTATTTTTGCTCCACCTATGAAGAACGCGGATATGATCATACAAGTAACGATTTTTTTAAATTTTTTTATACGTATATCCTATGGTACTGTACAGCAATTTGTTTTTTTTAGGCATAAATCTTGAATCTTGAATCTACCGGTTTCTGGCTGTTTTCCGTCATCAGATGAAGACAGTAAGATCAGGTTCAGTTTGCCAGAAACCACAGTGGTGTGTAAGGGATGGGGATGTGAGCACAGAATTAAATTTGTCTTTTATAAGCGACTCGTGCGCTTGGCCAAGAATTACTTTGTATTTCTGTATTTGAACATCTTGGTTTTTTGTAAGAACCATATAAAATATGGCATAAAAGTATAGCATTGTTCACCATTTTACCACTGTTTCAATCTCACCTAACCTGATTTTACTGTCTCCACCATATGATGGCATACAAACAGAAACCGGTAATGTTGTGTTTAGGGATATGTGTGTCAGCGCCATTCTACATTGGTCTTTCATAAGCGCCTCGAGCGCTTTGTGATTCTGTATTTGAACATCGTGGTTTATCTTAAGAATCCTGTGTAACAGTGGCTTACAAGTATAACGTTGCTTGTAAATCCAATTGCAGCATAGAACTTTCGTTTATCTATGATCCGACATCTCTTCCAGTAAAATGCTTTTATTTCCTTCAATTTTAGACAAACCTATGGTTGAGGAGCAAAGTTTATTCCATATTCTGACATGTCATTCGCTTTGTTAGATATTCATGCAAACAATTTAACAACATGCATTCGCCGTGACAAATATATCCTTATTTAATGTGGTTTTCTGATGCCAAGAATATCAAAATTTGGAAATTGTAAACGATTCATATGCTCTGAAATAAAATGACATAAAGCGAAACTATTATTCATGTTCTTTGTACAAGTTAGTTGTTATTTATGGTAAACATTTAGTATTACCAAAAATGTGTCCCGGTATATCATTATTATATGTCGATCTATCCATTTTATGCTATGGATTTCGGAAAAGAATGCGAATAATTAACGGTTGGTAGCATTTAACTACAACTGAATGCATATTTTCAAATCAATTCCATTATTCAGTTGAACTGAAAAGACATTATAACTCAAAAAGCAAACGTTTTCCTGCTCTAACACAGCAATTCGAAAGCGAATCCGATTATGCTAAGCAAGCAAACATGCCATGCTCGCAATGAATCGACAACTCCATTCGTCAGACCCCACAAGTCAATGTTCGATGAACTAGGCCATGGACCAGCGGTCGTCATAGAAGCCATGCAAAGTAGCTGCTACGCAGTTCGCGCAGTCGCCTCAATTTCAGGTCAAATTTGCAGTCGACGAAATGGACATGAACAGTGCAGTCACCACTGTGAACAACTCAGAGATTTGTTAAACATCAGTTTTATCAGGTCGTAAGTATCCGAATGAGGTAGTTTTTCCACTTCACATGAGTATTATATCCCTTACACAAATAGCATTTATATAGCATAATATTATATTTCATCATACAAAATACTACAAAAAATATAATGTAATCAACTAATAGAGTTTCTACTAGTAATCGTCAATGATGTCACAGGAAATTTTATTTCCCGGGAGAGCCAGCATTTTGGGGCATAAACTTGGGTTGTCTGTTTGGTTTTATCGTTGCGCCAATCGGAATACAATTCAAGCGATTATCTGTTTACTCGAATAATTGGAGGAATATCGAAATTTTTATTAAAAGGGTTGCATACAAAATTAATTAAGGCGTAATTTTAGTACCCTTAAATGTTAAATTTACATTTCATCAATTTACCGATTATGGTGACCAACTCAACACCTTTAGATTCAAACACATTCACAAGCGGAACCCGCATAAGGCGCCTTTTCGTTTGCCGAAGCGAGTTTTGTAGCAAAGATGTTGTACGAGGACAAGGTCGCCGAATCATTTGATAATCATGGCAGTCTGTGCACACAAATCAACCAGCGCTCACATACATATGCTCAGAATTCTATTGACAAAAATGCTAATGTAATGACAATAAGAATCATGGAAATTTATATATCTCGATGGCTGCAAATCAGGCGAGTAAAGGAAATAAAATTTTGAACGTTCAAGGAATCAAAGATAAAAAATAATACTTTATAAGACTACAAGATTGCGGTACGAATGAAAATGTGAGAAATAAGAGTAGATTATAAATAAACCAATAATCTACATAAGAAACATTGTGTCAAGAATGTAAAGACATTGAAATGACCATTCAAAACTATATTACATTAACAGGTAGGATTTCCGAATTTAAGTGCATTGATGCGATCGATGTCACACCCATGTACTTGCAATAATAAATTTCTTTATTTCCTTGCCTACGTTTCCTTCGCTTACATATTACAACCGGTTTCTGGTAAGTTATTGACATCAAGTAGAGTGAATTTTTTGGGGAGTGCTAAAGAAAATAACATTATAATATGTCAAGCTAAATTGAAGATTATTGACCAGAACACAAATTATATACATTACGTCATCATTCTTGCTTTTCTCATAAGACCTACCATAAGACAATTACCATAATATCAACTCATTATATTCGTATTTTGTAAGTTAATCCTGATACGGTTCCAAATTAAACCTCAGACGGTGTAGTCGCGAGACTAAAACAAACCTAAGAATTGTTGTAGATAAATAATTTTTTCGTTGTTTCGATCTCATTATCATTTCCTCAACTATTTTCGATTGCTGTTGAAAACAGATCAAGATGCAAACTATACACCTCAGTTGATTTCAATATTTGATTTCAAGAGATGAGTGAAATAGAATATTGAATCAGCATTATCACTTTGAAGTGTGACTTGCAAGACACAGGTATGCTTTGCTCAATGAAATTTAAATGAAATTTTTTTGCTAAGCCTTTTAAAAATTAAAATATCCGTGTGTATAGGCTTTCCCATTCTACTCAGTTCTCACACACAGTTTCATACTGTCAGCAACTTTTGAATGTTCGAAAGTTGTGATGAGGCAAAAATGTCAAATTCTCGTTAAATTAGAAATGAATGGCGCGACCTTTAACAAATGGGGATTTCTTATGTATGGTTAAATAAATGATTGATTACTCACAGTGAAAATGATTTTATTTAAATTATCGATCAAGTACCCAAATGTTCCCAAAGAAAATACTGACAAATTGATTACATTCGTTACAACATGCTGACAAGTCCGCACACATCAAATGTGTACAGTGCTTCAGACCATGTGCTTCGATCTAAGTGAAAGATCGCATTCCAAAACGCAGTGCTTTGACAAGAATCTTGAGTTCATCTATGCTCAAGTGATTTTGGCATAACAGATTTCAAAATTATAAGTATATATACATACTTAAGAAACGATAACCACATGCTTGACTCATACTGTAAAACGATAATCGAAAAAATATAAGTAGTTGAATCACAAGCAAAACAGTATCCATGTTAAACAAGGAGCGCTTGTATGCCACTGTTGGATAAGGCTGGTATCCATGTTATATCACAATAAAAGCAGATATTGTATAACATACGTATGAAAATCTAGAATCATTCGAGTTTTAAATTCCGATTCAAGTGATTCCGCGCATGACATCAACGAATTGTTTATTCAATGGTGTTGAAAATTTGTTTTACAAAAAAACATGACTATTACTTTACCAAGGTCACAATAATATACTACGAGTGCGGGGGTTTTGAGCAACACATCATTTTACTTTGAACCTAGTTTTATTAATTTTTCAACGAGTTGAACGCCTAATTGACTATTTAGTAGGTTAAGATTAGGTCTGATCAAATTTCCTTCTTCACACCACAGCTCACTACAAGTCTATGCAAGTTTCTTCTTATTTTATTACTTTGTTGTTAATCCTCTCAAACATTCCAAAGATTATTTACTATAACATCGCCTAGGCTTACAATGTATAATCCATGTCTGAAAGAATGTATTTATTCAGTAATTTATCGACGAAAAAATTAGAAAACGCTCGAAACATCATTGTAGCAAAGCAAAATTGTGACTTGATTGTTAATATCTGCGAGTAAACAGAAGTTTAATAAGAATCAGGAACTTTGCTTGATGTAGATCACGTAGAATTTTGGCAGTTAAGTATTTTTGTCAAATGTTGTTGACCTCGTTCTGTCGATGTTTAACATGGAAGTACATCACGATCACATGATTTGTTCATGCTCCAATCCTTTCCAATGACTAAACAGTTCGATTCGGGAGTGTCAATCTATTCCACAGCACTCGCAGACAGTACTCGGTCGATGGGCTTCAGGTGAACGTCGGCGGAGCGATATGCGTTCATCAGTCAAGAACTGTATCTGCTTCTCTTAGCTTTCTGACGACGCTTAACACAATGCTTCTAAAGTAAACAGTCAAGAGCAAGTTTATCCCATCACGTGAGGTCAATTCCAAAAGTTTTCATAGCACTTTAGCAAACGATGTGTACCGCAACTACGGTCTTCCCAATGATCGACATACTGACCTCAACTCACCATAAAGTAGATCTTTCGGAATACGATCATTTTCCATTCTGTAGACATTATCATGCCTCTGTAGTTACTTCCTCATAAATAATTCGGCTGAACCGGCACCTGAATTCTCCTCAAAAAGATTATCCTCGCCTCTTACGAATAACCCTGCAATCTGTAGAGGACGTGGAACACCTACTCTCAAATGCTTACATTCATAGAGATGTTCCAGAGTCTACATGTCGTATCCATGCAGATCTACCATGGTGGGAGCGAAAGTCGTCAAAGAAATCTCGAGAAGAAAATAATCCGAGAAGTATTGTATTTATAGGCGTTCCGGAAGATACTGCTGACGTACCTACTCAAAAAAGTCTAAGCACGATCACAAACAGTGAAAATACCTAGCCGAAACAATCGGTATTACAAAAAGCCATACTTGTGGATGCCTTTAGAATAGCGTGGTCTGTCAACTATAAAGGACAAGGTCCTAGCCCTTTAAATCCAACCTTATTGACAACCGAAATGACCGATAGTTTCAAACGTGAATGGAAAGCTAATAGAAGAAGCTTACCCTAAAACGTCAAGTTGAGCTTTCTCAGGATAATAGCCGGAAGCAAGCAAACGGATAGTACCGACCAATCAACGCCTAGTGATGCTGTTCAAACTGAATATCATGCGATAGCTCCGAAAAACTTGAGCATTCAGACTTATCGCGAGTCGGACCAATAGCTACATTACACGATCCAAAATTGTTTAAGATAAATACGATGAAGTACATATATAAGAAGGCTCAGTGTTTAACCAACAAAATACCTGAACTATGCGAGCTTCGTGGCTGACTTTCACCTGATTTGGTTGCAGTTACAGAGACTTGGTTCCAGTCCTACATGACTGACGCTGAGCTCTCGATTCCGAAAATGTCACTACTCCGTCGAGATCGCCTAAGCTCCAGTGATGAATTTGCAGTCTATTTTCACGAACATTTAGCGCAGTGAAACGTAATTGATCATCCAGACCTCATTCTTCCTGATACGATGTGGTGTTCGGTTAATCTATTGAGTGGAGACCAATGTACGATCGTCATCATTTACCGCTCGCCATCATCTGAAAGCTGTTTTGATGATAAACTAATCTAATGCTTGCAATACATCACAAGCTGCCAGGATAGTCAATTGCTGATCATGGGCGATTTTAATCTCTTTCATCTGTTTTCAAGAAGTGAACACTCCATGCATTTGTTTGAACATAAATTCAAGGAGGTTATAGAATTTGCTTCACTGCACTACCACGTTGATCAGCCAACTCGCAGACGGGGTCTTGACCAACCTTCAACCCTTGAACTTGTCTTAAGGAATGAAACAACCGCGGTAGAGGATATTCAATACCTTGCACCTTACGGTGCTCGTCTTTGATTATGTAGTGCGGAACGATTGAGCGAACAGACAAAATTCTTCAAGAAAATACAATTTCAATCCTTAAATATCAGTCTCCAGGATGCACACACTCAGGAGTTTGAGTTCATGGATTCGGGTTTATATTACAAAACATTTCTAAATTATCTGAATTCGAAGTTTGACGAAAACTCTATTTTTATACCACACAAATTCAACCACAACTACCAGTTTTTATCCGGAGTAGATGTATACAACTATACAGAAAGAGTCTTGGGTAACTCATAGGAATGTTTGGTACGGAAGCAACTTGTAATCTATTCTGTAAGATACGGAATCACGTCACCACTCTTGTAAGAGAGTCGAGGATTGGACTGAGGCACTAGAAGAAGGTGAGGCTGTAAATGCTTGCTACATCGATATTTCCAAAGATTTCGATAGAAACAACCATAACATTTTAATATAAAAGCTCGAAGCTTATGAAATAACGGAAATGTTGTTGAATTGGATCAAGGACTATCTTACTGATAGACACGTCCAAGTTCGCGTTGCCAGCACGTTACCTAGAAAAAATAGATGTTACAAGTGGATTTCCACAAGGCTCGGTGTTCGGACCTCTTCTATTCTTAGTGTACATGAACGATATATTAGAGGATATTGGATGTAACTGGATACTGTTTTCCGATGATATTAAAATATGGAAACGTGTCAGGTCTGTTAATGACTGTATGGCATTACAACGGGATCTGTGCACCTTATTTCGTTGGTCCCACTCAAATGAGAAAAATCTCTGCACCACACATATCAGCTTGGCACGCAAGATCTCATCTGGACCACCACAGAAAATAATCTCGGTATCTGGGCGTCGTTTAACATTAAGCCTGGACAACATTGCCGGATGGTGTACAATAAAACCCGCAGTATCTTGAGTCTTCTAAAAAGGATATTCATGATTTTCATACCCGAAAATTTACCCCGGTTATTTAATACGTGTGTACGCCCTGTTATAGAATATTCCACCCAAGCCTGGGTATCATGGCTGAGGAAGGATATGGAACTACTTGACAGGATTTATCATCGTGCGACAAGTTGGTCTGCGTTACAGAAATTTGCCTTTCAAAGAACGAATGTTAAAAACTAATCTACATGACTTTACCAACCAAAGACGGATACGGAGTGACCTCCCGTTGACATTCAAAATCTTGCATACTGAGAACTATCCCCTTAAACACTTGCTAAAGCCCAATGGCCTTACTCGAACACGAAAACATTCAAAGCTTTAAGCATTCCGCATTCTCTATTGGATTTTCGTCAAACTTTTTTCTCAGAACTTTTTGCCTGAAGAAATCACACGATCCGAATCTGTTGCGGTTTTTGCTTCTAAACTAGATGAGCATATGACGAACTATGCGGTATGTGACTGTCCTTATTGATTTTTGAGAGATTTTGTTATTTCACACCATATACCTGTCATACTATGGTTATTGTTAAGCTTACTGCTTTTTCTACCATAAAACTTTCTGAGTGCTGAGTTTCCGTAGGCGGTGCTGTCGTAGTGGGGGGATCAGCTTTAAAAAGCAAGTCAGCATTTTTTATTTGTCCATCCACCATATGTTCAAGATACGACGGAATTTGGTAGACGGACATCATTCAGCATAGATTTCGCGTCTTGCGTGGATGGTCCAGGCTTACCTAGCGTATATTGAAGCATTTTATTCGCACGCGCTGCATACCATCATTTTGTCTTTACAGTTCACGTGTGGTTGCCCCAGACACGAGAGTTCAAAAGGGGCATGATTGAAGATGCTGTGCCTATCTGATTATCGATCTCCATGTCCAACCATGATATATGAACTGATGTACTGGTTCAAGCTGACGGCTTACAATAGTGATGATGGAAGGCGACACAGTCGCTTCAGCGAAAACGTTAGTCTTGCTAATGCAGATTGTTATTCCAAAGTCTTTGCACGAGGAGGAAATACAGTCTATAAGTGAGTCAAACTACTCTTGGGAGTGACCATTAATGGATTCACCATAGGCAAGCAGCAGCTCACGTATTAACACATCCTGTACATTAGTTTGTGCCCTCAACCGGTTCAGGTTGAAGAGCTTGTCATTACTTCACCTGCGTAAGTAAACACATTCAGTTCTCGTCCTAAAAGCGTGCCACACACGTATAGCGAATTGAATGCCGAAAAGCGTGAGAGCAAGAACTTGACTTTGTTTGACGCCTCGGCGAATTTTAAAAGCTTCTTAACTGAAACCGTTAAAATGAACTGAGCCCTTTATGCCAGAGTTGAACTAAATAAAGATTTCGAGCAGTCTTGGAGCGCAGCTTATAAGATCAAGCATTTTGAAAGACCCTCCCTGCTGTCAAAGTCGAATGCCTTCATAAAATCAATAAAAACGCGTATAGTGACATACGCTGTTCCGGGCACTTTTATTGAAGTTGTTTCATGGAGTAGATCATGTCATCGGTTGATCTTCCCTGCGAAACCAACATTGAAATCAGGAGCATATTCTATCAGCTAAAATCTGTAGCCGGATCTGTAAGATTTAACAAATAATTTGCCCACAACATTCAGAAAGAAGATTCTTCTGAAACTGTAGCATTCAACTCTATCACGCTTATTCTTAAATATGTTGATGACCTTGATCTCTTGCATCTCTTGTTGGATACACTCTTCCTGCCATCACTGAAGAAGCAAATGGTGAAGAGGCTGCAATAATGCTATTCTTCAGCAGTTGATGAGCTCTGGTGGAATTCTGTCGTTACCAAGGCTTCCCATTCGATAAGCGGTCGATTGCCCTATTGAGCTCATCAAGGTTATGGGTTGTATTCAAGTGTTCAATGGTTGGCAACCGCTCAACAATTTCAAGTGCATGCGGTAAAACTGTACTGTCCCTAGAGTAGAGAGCAGAGAAGTACTCTACCCACCTTTCCATTTACTAAGCATTGTCGACAATCGGGTAACTAGATATAGACTTCATGTGAGCCGTTTTAAGTTTTTTTGAACCGATGGATCTCTTCATTCAATCATTCATGCCGCGAAAATTTCCAGTATCCACATCCGTTCGGTTTCTGAGTCTAATTTCAATCCAATACTCATTTGCAAATCATCTTGAACTCTGTTGGATCATATTTCTAGCTGCTCTCCGAAGTCATAAGTTTTTATCTGTTGGCATACCTTTGAAACTCAAGAATGCTGACCGTTTCTTATCCAACTCAGTAATCATCTCAGAAGCTTTTCCTTTGAACTAGTCACTCGTTCGAGCTTTCTTCGGACCGGAAGTGGAAAGCTGCTCTTAGAATTCAAAAGTTTTTATCTGTTGGCACACATTTGAACTTCAAGAATGCTGACCGTTTCTCGTGCAATACCGCATGAAGATTATGCTTCGAACCAGGAACTTGTTCGAGGTTTCTTTGGAACATAAGTAAAATGTGCAACTCGGCATATTCAGCTTTTTAGCGATTCTCAGTTTTCTGGAACCCATTCGGGTGTGGTTGATTTGTTGAACTCGGTTGTGAACGCTTCTACAAATCACACAGCTAGATTAGGTACGCACATGCGATTGACGTCTATTCTTGGCTTAACTGACAATTTGGTGCAGTGAAGTCTATTCTGGAGGAATTTTGTTTTGCACAGACCAGATAATTTTCAGTGTCTCAGTCTCCGCTTTGATATGAACTGGCGTGAAGTACGCTTCATATATTAGTACACCTAACAAGAATGAGATCAATCTGATGCCACTGTTTAGACCGAAGGTATCTCCAACGAAAAATCATGTAACCTTTGTATTTCACAAAAATGAAAGACAGCTAATTCCAAATCGAATGATGATGACGTTTGCTTGAGAATACTTGTGTTACTGACCAATTATCTGCGGTGTTGAGCTTCATCAATGTTTCCACATAGCTGGTAAACATAATATCTTTTAGTCACGCTTTATTTTTTCATATATTACGAACATTAAAGTGATTCAAAGTGATTCAAAGTTGTAATGGTCTAAAAAGCATTTAGCTTAACAATAACCATAGGATGGAGTTATGAGGTATATACGATAAAAAAGAAGAACAGGAAAACTCATGTAGTATAAATCGTATCAAAGTTTGGGTTGTCTCTCAAGTATTTGTCAAAATTAGCTTTAAAAATATTCAGGTTGGCTGAGTGTGTAACAGTGGAAGGCAAAATATTGAACTTTGTTAGCTAATGATTCAAATATCCTAAAAAAGATTCCTATTCTATTCGTTTCCATTTATTATCAGAAAAAAAGCTCGCGAACCCAAGTATAAAGGTTTATTTGATGCTAAATCTTATTTATTGAAAAGCTATTTAGAATTTACTAAACAGATCGGTAATTAACCAGGAAGAAAATGCAGCCGATTGTGTTAATTTCGTGTAATGGTTCCAGTTTTTATCTACATGGTAAGATTCTATGGTTTAAAGCGTTGTAAATCAGTTGAATTGTGAGTAACAAAGCTGCAAGTCACGACTTTATAATACTTGGCGTTATTCCACCATTCGGTGTTGAATGGTTGACGTTTAGGTTGCGTAAATTGTGCCGGTCGACGTAAACATCACTCAAGATTTCGCTTGCTTTTGAACGAAGTAAAATTGATGGCTAAATATTATCGTTCCTACACTAAATCCATACGTGCATTATTTTGAAGGAGTCAATTGTGTCCTCGATTGTTACCATCAATGGTATTGCTTATCGTGTTAAAACTTGCGATGTGGATTTTGGTACATTATGACAGGGAGAGACTGTCTCATTAGTTTCAAGCAGTGACAAAACCTGGTCACATTTACCTTGACATATAATTGAGTATTTTCGGCAAGTGAAATATTTGACCATACCATTACACACACATTTCCGTCATGTTACGCAGTTCTCGTGAACTGCGGGTTGTTTAAACGTACAGTTGATCTAAATTCACGAATCCTTTCAAAACTCTCTATGGACGATAAACAACATTTAGGACAATTTGTGTCCCTCAATTTAGCTTCGAAATCGGACTGACTGTGTGGAAGAAGTGGGTATCGAATTTTTGGTTCAACTAAGCTAAGCAGTGAAAAGCTCATATAATTGATCTGATATCAAAACGCTAATGCAATGCAAACGTGGAAATTTGAAGCTTCATATCCACTTTGGCGATGGCCAACAGATTGCGAAATAAGCGTCTTCTTTTGAATACCAGAGACGCGTGTCTCGAAGGATTCCTCGTATTTTTTACACGAGGCAACTGCGAGGATGGATCTTTCACATAGTATATAAGTATACAAACGCGTCGATGCAATGTGAAACTATACTGACATATAAATAGCTATCGATTACACGAGAATACACATTTTGTTTACAAATGCTGAGTCCTCATAAATCACACAATCGAGTGCTTAACAATTGAATATTCAGAATGAATCGTCATGTCGATAAACTATTAGGCTCGGAAACCAGGATTATGCCGTGGTTTTAAGAATCTATCATCTGGAAGCTGAAAATTCGTGAACGCGAATAAAGTCATTCTTCTTCTTCTTCTTCTTCTTCTTCTTCTTCTAGGTTTTGAGAATGACAGCAAATGGCAAACTAACATTATTAAATCGATTTATCGCGCCAATATTGTTTCTCGAACTTTTAATTTCAGCGAAACTAGAGCAAATGATTGTCTTGTGTAAAGAGTGGCTTGACACCAGCTCATTAAATGATGTAAGAAGTTAAATGTATCAATTCACGGTAAAGATTCCGATCATCAAGAAAGACGAAAATATTCAACACCAGAAAGCCTCTGATCTGTCAACAGCTATGCGATTTTACTCCAAATATTACAGTTGCATATATGTAAACAATTAGGCATTGTGTGGGTAGCAAAATGCATGAACGTAAAATTTATCAATATAACAAATTCGAATAGATCAGCAACTTAATTGAATGAATAATACGAATGAGTATTTTATAGTTCTCGAATAGTCGTTGTTGCGCATGTGTGATAATCCACTTAATTTGCAGCTAATATTCTCAGTTGTTTATATGTACTTTTTCAGTATGATGATAATAATCTGTTAAGATCGTATACGGTAGCGCTGAAGAGGGATTTAACATATATTTTACATTTCTTGAACTTGGCATGTTAGGGACTGTTGTACAAATTTAAAGATGGATTATTCGAATTCGAGCAGGGAAATCAAAACTAAAAATTAACTAAAAAATCATTAGTTCTGTATTCATAATTTGGTTGCATGTACTGGCATAAATTCGAATGATTTTATAGAAGAATGATGCGTCAAACGCATTAATAGAGAGAGTTTTCAGTTCAGACTTCATTGATATCATTTAGTTTGATGACGATGGAATCTGTAACGATATGCTTAATAGTAGACAATTCTGAAAATTATGATTCCTCCATCGAAAAAGTAGCATCAATATACCGCTCTATGTATTTTTGTAATGGGTACTTGATCCTGCAAGCAATGGTTTTTAACATGTCATTAAAACATTTGAGAAATGTCAGTCAATTCAATGTCGTGAATTATGTCTTATCATCGAGAGTTTATCCCAAATTCTGCGGTGATTATCACCTAAAATTTCATGCGAAATAATGCTTTGAGACTACTTCAAAACTTTTTGAAAGAAAATATGCTGTAACAAAGGCAATTAATTAAATGTTTTCAATATCTTGTGCCATTTTTGTCTGCAACATTTCGGTTCAAAATTCCAGCAAACCAGGTGAGTTTATTTGAGGTGAACTAGTAGAAATCGATATTTATTTTAGTACAAAACTATTCCCACCATTTGACGCAAGCGAAAATTAGGCGCCTGCAAAGCACCTAGCTAAGTTAGATAGTTCTTGATCAATATAAATATCAAAAACAATCACACAGATAATTATGTTACATCACATTTAAAAAAAATCATTCAACAGATTGTGGAGTTTCAATGATAAGTGGCGCAACGATGTTGAAAATTGTTTGCTAAATGATCAGCGATAATTGAAAGCTATATACTTATTCTGGCTTATAGGACTGCAAGTTTCACATCAAATTATGCATATAAAATATTGCTTAATTTTTAGGAGGCACGCTTCTAATATTAAATAGCATATTTCAAAACATGATACAACGCCGATATTATATTTTAACTTAGGCCGTACTTTAAATGCAAATCGATGGGCATCACTGCCCGTAGCTGGAAACTGTGAACATGAAATCCCATACTGGTCTGATTTGATGCAGGTAAGCTAAAGAATGATCACTTTTAATTCCCAAAGCCGGATTCTCCACCATACCCTGCTGTAAAACGTCCACCGGCATTATTCAGGAAGTTAACTGCGACCTACCAGCATCCTATGATATGAGCGAACTCAATCATTTCCCCCATCATGCTTAAAGCGAATGAAACCGAGGATGATACCAATCACGATCTTGCGGATGACATGCTGTTCGCTGCCCTGTGGCACAACACAAGAGCAAGTAGCACTGAAAAGATTTACGACGACAATTGCGAACTTGTGATAATTTGGGTTTCGGAATATTTGAGTTCGAACGGTTGAAGCGACAACATCTTCGGAGGTACTACAAGATGGAAAACATCTAACGATATGCAACTCGTCGATGTCGATCAAACGAGTCCCGCGAGGCGATGGTTTGAATTTTACCGGTCCGCATGAAGTCGACTAACAACCAGGACATACAGACTTGAGGATCAATGTTGTGATCGTTTGTTTTGCCTATATAATATAGGCGCGTGTTTCGTCATTCGTCTTGTGCTCAATAAACGTGTCTGATCAATCGGCTTTCTTTTGTGTTGTGGGATTCGTAGGTGAACTTGATTAGCGTTGGACCGGTTGATCTCAGAGATGGGTTGGGAAGTAATCTTCAAGTGGATGTGAAAAGCGGGGAGTAACGTGGTTATTGTTGGATGTTTTCCCGTTACCACTCGTTAACCAGGAATGACCTGTATGCATAATGAACCGGAAGTCGGCCGATAATCAGAAGCACCTGCGATCATCACGTGATGCATGCAAAAGGTTCATAAATATATTCTCAATTTGTGTGACTAAAACCAACGTATTAAATATTTTCTACGAAAACGTGCTACACTGGTGCCTTGACCAGGATATCCCTCTATCGCAGGTTGATCGTTTGGTCACTGCACCTGTGTAGTGGGTGAGGAGTGAGGTCAGAATTGATTACATGTGGCCCTTAATAAAACAATTGGCTCGTCGGTTGCACATTAACCACCTCACCCCCGCGATTCACATCCACTTGAAGATTGTGTCCTAATTCATTAGTGAGGTCAGCCTCTCCAACGCAAATCGAGTTCACCCACGAATCCCGCAACACAAAATAAAGCCAATTGGTCACACGCGTTTATTACGAACAAGACAAGCCCCAAACAAATGCCCATCCTATATATTGACTAATCAAGCCACCACAACGCCGTCCTCAAACATGTCTGTCCCGGTTGTCACCTCGAGCTGATTTGTTAATCAACTTCGTGGCAATTCAATTTCAAGCCCTCACCACACACAGTGTTTATTTGACCGCCATTGACGAATTGAATATTGTTCGATAGCGGCTGACGTATTGTATTTGCTCATGCGTTTGAGGATATTTTCGCTTGAACAGTTCTCGTGTAATCCGCCCGAAACCTGAATAATTACGATTTCGTCATTGTCGACGTCCGACGTTTCGATGCATCCTGCTCTTGTGTTATGCTGGATGTTATTGTCCAAGCGCTCGAGGCGCATATACAAGACGAATGTATTGTGGTGCTCACATCCCCATCCCTTACACACCACTGCCTGTGTCTGGCAGTTTGCCGTCATCAGGTGGAGAGAGTATGATCAGGTTCAGTAAGCCTTGAAACAGTGGAAAAGCGGTAAACAAAGTTATATTTGTATGCCACTGTAACATAGGGTTGTTACAAAGAACCACGATGTTCAAATACGGAATCTCACACTGGTCTGATTTGATGCAGCTAGGGTAAAAAATGATCACTTTTAATACTTGAAGCCGGATTCCGCACCATATAACTTTGTTTACCGCTTTTCCACTGTTTCAAGGCTCACTGAACCTGATCTTACTGTCTCCACCTGATGACGGTAAACAGCCAGAAACCGGTAGTGGTGTGTAACGGATGGGGACTTGAGCAACACATTACACTGTATGTTATTATTCTATACATCATAAGAAAGCTCGTGATAAGCGCTCGTCGCTAATGTATTTCGCATCTCCATACTGAGAATATTAATATACGTCCGCTCGAACTGTTGTTTTGCAGACAAAGCTTGGAACAGTGGAAAATAAAATTGAATAGCACGAGACGGAAATCAAGTGAAATTACAACAGGTAGTTACTGAAGTGATGTGTTGCTCACATCTCCCGAAATAACACACCACTACCGGTTTCTGGCTGTCTGCCGTCATCAGGTTGAGACAGTAAGATTAGATTCAGTGAGCCTTGAAACAGTGGATAAATCGTAAACAAGTGTATACTTGAATACCCCTGTTGCTTAAGGTTCGTACAACGAATCACGATGTTCAAACACAGAATCACATAGTGATTTGTGATCAAGCATTCAAGGCGCTTATGGATGACCAAATTGATGTGTTGCTCACATCCCCGAAATTACACACAACTACCGGTTTCTGGTTATTTGCCGTCATCAGGTAGAGACTGTAAGATTAGGTTCAGTGAGCCTTGTACGAACCCTGTGCAACAGTGACATTCAAGTATACACTTGTTTAGGTAATTACTGAAGTTGTGAAGCGTGTCTGATGTATGTCAAGTAATACAATGCTGTCTGGCATCTATTGAAACACCGAGCGCATGTTTCGTTTTGCTCAACAACAAAAATGTTTCGAATTTTTGAAGTCCGTAGAAATACACATCTTTAAAATGTGGCGAAATTTTCTTCACAACATATTTGAGTGTTAGGTTTTCTTCACAGCTCACTGCTAATTAAAATGACTCTTCTCATCTTATAACGTAAAACATCCAGCAACCGGTAGTATCTCATAACCAGTCTTCTAAGAATGATAAAGTTGTTAAGACTAAAATGTTGTTTAGAATATTCGAATGCGGATCTAATCAAACAATAACAATTTACAATATAGCATCAACACCGTACGTTCGTTATACATTAATAAAATATTAAAATGTATCATTGAATCATATCAGTTTTATCAAAAATCATGCGCACTTTCAATATCTCATTGTTCAAGTATAATAAGCTCAGAATTAGGGTGTGATGTGTTGAGACATTGAGAGGATTCTTAAATTATGATTATGAACTGTTAAATACTATATTAATTTTAAAAGCATGCTCTGTTATGGCTGTACAGTTTTGGTATTCTACAACAATTTATGTCGAACGACATATTTATATAAAGTGACCTCAATAATCTAAAGTACCTAGGCAAAATTTCTATCAACTGAGCAAAACCTTTGCAAAATAAGAGTGTATGTACTTTCGATCAAAGTAAAAGTACACGAATGAATTCGTGCCGCAGAATCCAGTGACCAGATTATCGTAGACAATTTTCATCTGAATCAATGCAGAAATATTTTCGAATTTAAGCCACAATATTATTGTTGTATTCAAATGCTCATTCTGAATTCCGCTAAAAAATTGAAGTAACGTGTAGCTTGCTTGCTTAACATTTCGCATACTTGACTCAAGTGGAATGGAATGCAAGCTGGAGGGCAAAGAGATGAAGGTTAAATGGTATGTTGTGGATGAAACATTCCAATCTAGATCAACGTAGACCATCATCGATGAATGCGAAAACGTGTTGAATCTAGACGTACGACTGTGGAAGTTTAGACAACAGAGCGAACGGGGATGCTATCTTCCAAATGCAACATCACGCACAGCTATTCTGCGTAGCGAAAGATCGGATTGCTTACCGATAACATAACTGCTGAACCGTGAAGTCAACAAATATCTCTCCGAGAATTTGAACTGGAAGTTTACTATGTCTATAAGCGAATAACGTCTGCTTAAAACGAAGCTGATTGTTTTTTTCTATTACAAACATTTATTAACCAGGTGATATACACTAATACTTTTTCGAGAACCAGAATAGCTAACATTTTTGTAAGCAAACGTTCACACCTGAGACAACAATGAAAAATAAATGTTGATTCTAAGGAGAAAAAATGGTAAAATATGTGTGAATCGATAGCAGAAACGAAGTATTGGCGCCTACAACTTGATTAAAACTATAATCCTTGTGATTTTACGAAGTTGCACAAATCAATCAATAAATGCACACCAGCTTTTATGAGCACATATTAAAACAAGCATTCTTTGCAACTTTATGTGTCGTCTCACAAAATTAGTCAGCGAATTCAAGACAAATGAAAAATATATCTTTTCTAGTGGGTAGCCGCAGCGATATCAGATCACATGGTGCTGGTAAAAAAGATGGACTGCCGTTAATACCAGAATCCATATCTGACTTCATCGTATAATTCTAAAGTATTTCCTAATGTTACGCAATTTAGTGCATTTGTTGAGTCAGTTATTACATCATACGGAGATGATTGATGGTTGTAACTAGGTTTATTGTTGTATGATTGGCGTATATCGTTCGTGCGCGTTTCGCCAACTTTGCTGATACCGAACCACACAACTGAAAATCACATGCTAGACTTGTCTACCACTATTAATTTATTTAATGTGCAGATATATAAGTTGAAACATATTAGTTAATTAATATGCCGAATAATTATTAAGCAAATTTCACACCCGCGTCTAGTAGCCAATCACATGACGGATGTGCACGTTATCATGGCACTACCACTATTGCTTCGTTAGACCGAAACATTTGGTGTTACGAAAGATCAAATGGCAATTTAGACAGATTGTATTTTGTTCACTAAGTAAGGAGGTTATTATGACGAATTTAGTTGGCGTCACAACGGTATTTTGCATAGGCCAAACAATATAACTGCATTGCATGAGTTGAACCTGTCGTATTTCTGATGTTTGAAGTGCACATGCGAAATATGCCGTTCATCAGTTCTTGGTGATGTACAGAACACCGCTCTCAACAAAAAAGGAGAACAGGTTGCGACAACAATTCTGGCAGGATCATTTGAAAACCCGCTAGATTTAGGGTGATTATGAAATAACTAATAACACGTAAGAAATGATGTGAAAAATGACAATTCTAATTATATGTCAATGAAACCAAACAATTTGGCATAAATTGAAGTGAGCTGGTTAATTTTTAGCTAAGCAAAACAGTTCCATACATCTACTGTACTATTAAATCTACCGTAATCCATTGCTTGTCTATTCTAGATATTCTCTAGTTGTGGATTCAATGGCAAAATTCAAGCTGTAACTGAGATATCGTTGATCAACCTGATGAAATGAAAACAATTCACTCGATAGTTAGTATTGTACGAAAATCACCTACCGTGTGATTATGAGCAGTGTTTCCCTAGCTGATTCATACAGTTTTTTATTTCAATATAATCATCACATTTAGCGTATTTTTGAGAATTTAACAAATTGAAAAATTAAACCTGGATTAAACTTCTGGAAGCAAATAAATAATTTCTCAATCTAACATGAAAATACTCCGCAGCCAATATAAATATTAGACATAACTACACAACTCACTGTTTAATAAACTATGATTGGCCAACTTTACTTTGGAAAAATTTCCTCGACCAATGTCTAGGATGAAACGGTAGAAGCCGACACGTTTTCCTGACTTGATTTCTGCTTTAATTTGATGCTTTTTCATGAACATGCTCTTTGCTTGTTCAAATGTTGTCACTCCTAGGCGCGAACTGATTTCGGCGGACGAGGTCCCGATAGCATGACCGTTTGCTAATCGATCGTTTGTTGAAATTGTGTCCTGTGAAATTAAGCGAATGGGAATGTGCGAATATTCGTACATAATCGGTGAAGACCGCAGGTTTCTGAATATGATTCAAATTAGTAGTTCAGTTTAGTCGAAATACACATTTGCTCATAATATTCATTTGCATGCTTTTCCGTCACACACACCCCACGACCGGTTTCGTGCTGTTTGCACTCATCAGGTAGGTACAATAAGATCAGCATCCGCATGCGCTTGAAATGAATATTTTGGTTCATAGTTATGGGTTTAACCACATTAAACATGTGTTTGGACACATGTGATTGAACAGGTTGGTCGTACCAGTCTTATCCAACAGTGGCATACAAGCGCTCCTTGATCACATTTGTTCATGTTTATAACCTCCTGTTGAATTGCATCGCTTTCGCTTACCAAAACAATTTGCGACTTATATGAATTCAGCGGCTTCATAGACGCTGGCTACCGTCCTCTCATTGTTACAAGGCTCCGTGAAACTATAATTTACTAGAATTATTACTAGAATCTACTAGAATTATTAATCTAATAAGGGCAAACAGATATAGAATACGGTTGTGGAGTGGATGTGCGGATGATGTGAAGACCACAATACTTTGGTATATATTCACATAAGAAATGTGGCTTTAATTAGTTCCGAATAAATTTATCAAATATCTAATGACTTTCAAGGAAAAGCATGCGTTTTCGCTTTAGCTGTGATTGCCATTTAGAAAGTTGTGTTTGCCTTTAAAAGACTCAAATCATATTTTTGTGTAGAAATACGCTAATATAAGTTACTTAGTTCACATTGTTTTTAAAGGCTAAAAAGGCAGTAACATTTAACGCTGACACCTAGTTCTATCAGTAAATATATTTATGGAATTGAATTTATACGTGAAAGATGCTTAGATTCAACATGTGCTAAAAATTTAATTGAATATTCTTGAGATTCTCGATGAAAATTATAATGGCAAACATTTTTTGTGATGATAATTTTGTAGGTGTGTGCTTGAAAAGCAAAGGTTAGAATCCTGTGAATAATTATATTTATTTTCAACGCATAATATGTGCAACACATGAGGGCGAAACTCATCGCACATTCCGAAATCAAACCGGCAGTTAATGCGTAAAAGTGTCGTTGAGTATCAAATTTATATAAATATGATACGGTTTGATAAAATTTCAAACAAGCTGCAAACATTTTCGTGCAGGTCAGGATCACTAAAATGAAAGTAGACAATTCTTTTGGTAATAAACTATTTTTAGAACATTGGGAATGAGTCATTGGCGCTCTAGAAAATTCCTCTTTTATTTTTTGGCAATCATTGGAACAAAATATAGTGGCTAATGTTACCGTTTGATGCATAAAAAATTATCACAGTTTAAATAAGAAACGTTTCATGGAATTGAACATCACTAGCAAAAGGATGCTCTAACCCCCTTTATAGGTAACTGGCTAAGTTTAATGACAGCTTAGCAGCAATTTAATTCCAGATTATTGTATAATTGTGATCGTTCCTTCTAAATTTCTTGAAGTTTATACCATGCATCTAGGTGAAAGCACAATAATCTTTATCGTGTAAAGTGCTTCTATGTATGTTAAGCAAATCATATAATTTAGCTCTTCGTATTTCATAGGGAATAATATGTTTCAGTATTTACATTATTTTATAACGCCGTAAGATTTACCGACGTGGAATTGATGTGATCATGGCCTAGAGTATAATTAAATCACGTATGATGAATTGAGAAGTTGCTTCTAAATTTATTTACACGTATCCATGTAGGAGAAAATGTAAGAAAAGTTTGATTAGCTAAACAAACATGCTACTACCTCGTGGGCTATTTTAGTGTCGAGAAATTCGTAACACTAGTTTTGTGAAAATCTAAGAGAGATTTCAAACTTTCAATTATTCGTTCTCACGTTACAAATGTGTCTAAATCTCAGATCAGGTTACTCAAAATGACTGATTGGAGCGCCATCGATACATTCGCACTAGTGCTCGTTAAACTAAGTTTGAAATGTCTTAAGCTAAGCCAAGAACTAGTTTCCAATATTCAAGAATTAAGTAAAATTACATCGAAATTCCAAGGCGACTTCAGCCCATATATTATTCGGTAATGATTTTTCTATTCACTTGGCTTGTGTGTTCTGTTAATAATGAACTTATGGCGTCGAATCACATGGAATTCCATGTGGAACATCATTGTCACTTGACGTCGGATCGATATAGAGCCCATCGATATGGGTCAAGTGATGAATCCGCGGAATTCTCAAGCAATTTTATCTTTGGGTTACATTCTTATCGTCTCAATCAATGAATATTATGGTATGCCACATATTTTCTTCAATCCACATGCACCAATTATCTGCAGAAATATCGATCTCCATTTCACAACAAAGTGGCTCATTTAATTGATTATGCGCGAAGGCCTACAAAAAATAAATAGAACGATATCCATCTAGGTATTATTTAGATTGTTAATAACCAGAGTTATCCAAATAAAGGCATAAAAATCAAAGGTAGAAAATGAATACAGAAATTCCCGCCGGTCTTACTATAGAATTTTAATAGTAATTTGATGATGCTACTTTCAGCTCGATACCAAGGATGATAATCCTGCTCTCATTATTGGAATCTCATTACCTATCTTTTATTTAGTGTATATAATGTTTGGTCGATTATTGAATTTTTTCTTGACGTTCGCACATTCAATACACAATGTAGTAACAGAAAAATGGTTTTACCAACAAGTTCTTAGGTCATGATCGCGACCAATGCTGATTTATTACAACAATTGCGGATACTTTGTAGTTCAAACGCGAAATACTAACCTTACATCTGATTTGAAATTAACCCACAAAATTCTAATGTGTATTAATGAATAAATTAAGATTGCATGCATTGTGTTGTAGCGTTCACGACGAATGCTTTGTATATGTTTCGTCATTCAATGCTCGTTGCGGTTGCACATTGTATTCAACCATATTTTCCCAAATAAGCGGAAATTTTACAACCAAGCACATTGAGTCTCAATCCAATCGCAAAGAAAATAATTGACCACGCTTTCTGGTATAATATGTGTAACAACTCCCTCGGGCCTAACGCAAGAGCAGGAGACCCCGAAAAGTTCGACAAGATTAACTGCAAACCTGCAAGTATTGCTGTTTGGAAGGAATTGCGTGAGGATGCTTTAAGTGAAACTGTATGGGAACACGCAAAAATGTAAAACGTCAACAGCTATTAAACAATATGCAATTTGTCAAGATTGGTTAAATGAGCACAACTTGGCAAGGCCTCAAAGCAAACCTGTTAGCAAAATTTGGCTGGTAATACTTGTCGATGTGATAACGAGGAGAGAAGAGGATACGTTCTTTAATGATTATTTCGTTGCCATTGATGTATTGAACGCTTGTTCAATTAGCACTCTCTTGTGTTGTGTGATTTGGGAGGGTGATCCTGATTAACTTTTGAAATGTTTATTTCGGGTATTCAGACGCAGTCGGCACGTGGACAGGTAACGCAGAGGTGATGGACTTGAAGTAGAATCGAGTATTCTCGAAGCGTTGCCGAATCGTGCCGTGCGGTCGCATTATTTTGAGCTCCTGATAATCAGGATATACTGTTCTTACACTTACACGTACGTGGACATATTATACCTTGTTGGACACCTCTCGAAGTCAGCTTTCTGGATATACCACTCTCGTAGCGGTATTCGATAATACGAGCAAAATTCGGACTTATCGTGATTTTCCCATATTGGATCTACGCGTGCAACTCTGTTAATACGCTTCAAGTCCTCAAAGGGATTAACGTCATCGGAAAGATCTTATTCTTCGCCGTCGACTGGTTATATATTCAACGTCGTGAGAGCAACTACCGAAGCGCATCGCTGGAATCAATTCTGACTTTGTTCTTATTATTGAGCAACGCTTTTCGTCGCGCTCACCATTTTCATCATCGATCGCTCGACGGAACCACTGCCTGTGCACACACAACTGAACAGTACTGCACACAACCTTGACCGGATGACCCCGAAAAGGATACAAAGCGCACCGGGATGCATGTGCACGGTTTGCCGAAAGTCGGTAAGTCCTAAGGCGAGGTCTGTCACGTGTTACGCCTGTTTGTTGAAAGTGCATGCGAAATGTGACAAATCGCTGACTTCGGATTTAGTATCGATTATTAATGGAGATGACTATCCTGGTGTCTGTTATGTTTGTCTGCTTTGCAAGGCCAAATCAACACCGTCAGCCTCGGCGGCGAAAACCCCTGAATATGATATTGAGACCCGTCTAAATGGAATGGAATCCAGTTTAAAAAAACTGAATGAACTGATAATAAAAGTCATAAAGGCACCGTCGTTACCCGACTTAGAGGTTCCTGCCGAAGAGCCGGTAGATAATACATCATACTCGAGCAGGCCAACATTTGCCCAGATAACCGCGCATATGGCGACTAAAACGGGGAAGCGTTCGTTGGGATCAGTGACCCCTCGACATAACGGAACCGAGAAAGGACTCAAAAAATCCACTACTAAAATGACTGAGTCAAATTATAAAATAAAGTCCGCGGGTGTAAACCTAAGCGTTATATGTTCAAACGTGACCGAGTCGCAGGAAACGCTGTTTGAAGCTAAGCAAAAACATGACTTAGCTGAGTGGTTTAAAGTCTGCAGTCAGATGAGATTGGCCGCGGTTACACCCTCATCAATAGTTCGATTAAATCGCCACCTGAATTCTCCTCATACGGATGATCCTCGCCTTCTAAGAATAACGCTGCAATCTGCGGAGGACGTGGAAAACGTACTCTTAAATGCTTACATTCTTGGAGGTGTTCCAGAGACTAAATGTCGTATCCATGCAGACCTACCATGGTGGGAGCGAAAGTCGTCGCAGAAATCTCGTGAAGAACGTAATCCAAGAAGTATTGTAATTCTTGGTGTTCCAGAAGATGCTGCTGACGTACCTTCTCAAGAAAAGTCTGAGCACGACCACAAACAGTGGAAATATCTAGCCGAAACAATTGGTATTAAAAATACCGTACTTGTGGATGCTTTTAGGATACCGCGATCTGCCAACTATAAAGGGCAAGGTCCTAGCCCTTTAAAGCTAACCTTCTTCACAACCGAAATGACTGATACTATCAAAAGTGAATGGAAAGCTAATAGAAAAAACCTACCCCCAAACGTAAAGTTAAGCTTGCCCAGGATCAAAACCGAAATTCAGCAAACGGATAGTACTGATCAACCTACGCCAAGTGTCACAGTTCAATTGGAACCTCATGCGCCACTTCAAAAAAACGTGAGCATTCCGACTCTGACAGAGTCGGACCCCCAATAACCTCTCGTGATACGAACACTACAAACTTTATTGATTGTTTATATACAAACACACAAAGTCTCTCTAGCAAACTGCTAAACCAAACAGCTTACACCCCGTCATTACTCATAAAAAACACAATTAAGTGCATCTATACGAACGCAAACAGCCTGATCAATAAGCTGCACGAACTCTCCGAGATTTGTGATGAAACGAACCCAGACATAGTTGCCATAACAGAAACGTGGTTCACTACCTCGTTTTCTGATCTAGAACTCTCTTTACCAAGCATGACTTTATTTCGACGTGACCGTTTGAGTGATGGCGGAGGAGCAGCACTCTACTGCAAACAATCATTTATTTGCAGAGTTATGAATGACCAAAATCTGGATATACCCGACACGCTTTGGTGTTCTATAACTCTTACTTCTGGTGACCAGTGCGTTATTGGAGTGATTTACCGTTCTCCAACCGCGAACCTCGACCTGAACAATAAACTGATTACTGCTTTGCAATATGTAACAACGCGATATAACACTCAAATTTTGATAATGGGAGACTTCAACCTTCCTCAGCTATATAACCGTGATGATCATCCACCAGAGACATTTGAACACGAACTTCGAGCAGTCTTGGATTACACACCCCTCTATAACCACGTTAAAGGATTTACTCGTATGAGGGGAGCTGACAGGCCGTCTACCTTGGACTTGATACTTACATCTGATCCTACCGCTGTAGAAACTATCATCTATAAACCGCCGATCGGACGGAGCGACCACGTTGTCCTAGAATTCTACTACGTTTGTAGTGCTAGGCGCAAATTTGACGGAATGAAATGCTTCAGAAAGGTAAACTACCGTACCCTTTGTGCAGAGCTTCAAAGCATTAGTCTCATACAGTTGGATTATTCCGATTCAGACAGTCATTGGCGCTCTCTCCTACAACACCTGAAACTTATATTAGAGAAACATTCAAAGCTCGTCCCGAAGAAAAATCCTCGACGTAACAAATTCAAGCTACGTAGCAGGACCAAAAAGTGGATGAAACAAAGGGCAGTAGCGTGGGAGTTTCACAAGGCTACCAACACAGCTGATTCTTGGGCACAATTTACACGACTGAGAAACAAAGTTATCAGCTTAATTCGAGATGATAAACAAGAGTTCCAATCGAAATTGATTACTCAGATGCACCAGAATCCGAAGCTCTTGTATAGACTTGTAAACGATAGAACAAATATTAAACCAGGAGTCTTTGCCCTGAAAACTTCGTCCGGCTTCACAGAATCCGTTGAACAAACCGCTGATTTGTTAGCAGACTTTTATGCTGGAGTATTTGCACCGAAATCCGCAGAGCACGAACAGGAACCAAGCATTCGATATGATCGTCCCACTCTGAGTGAAATAATAATTACTCCGATGGTGGTTGCGCAGCACTTAAGAAAGTTAAACGCAAAGAAATCTCCGGGACCAGACGAAATTTCACCGAAGCTCCTCAAAAGCTGTCATGCGCAGCTCTCGGGACCTTTATCTCGTCTGTTTAGCGAATTGCTTCAAGTCGGAATGGTACCAATTGATTGGAAGCTGGGAATAATTACACCAATTTACAAAAGTGGATGCCGTTCTGAAGTAAAAAATTACAGGCCTGTGACATTGCTGTCTTCGGTTTCGAAGGTTTTTGAGCGCATAATCACTGCAGAAGTAGTGCGCCACCTGGAATCGAACGGACTCTTGACAATTGCCCAGCACGGATTTCGCAGAAACCGCTCTTGTCTAACTAATTTGCTGACATGTTTGGACGACTGGACTAGTGTAGTGGACGCCGGAGGCAGTATTCATGCATGCTACTTAGACATTTCTAAAGCTTTTGACAGAGTTGATCACAACTTACTGCTGAACAAGCTAAAGAAACACGGTATTGCTGGAGGACTGTACGACTTGCTGCGAGACTATCTCAGCAAAAGACATATACGGGTTCGAGTTGACGGTATACTATCGAAGGAAATCGACGTCACTAGCGGTGTTCCACAGGGATCCGTGCTCGGACCGATACTGTTTCTGATCTACATGAATGACCTGCCAACACCACGCGGCAGTAAGATGGTTCTGTTCGCAGATGACATAAAAATATGGAAAGAAATCAGCACTGCCGAGGATTGCAGTGTGCTTCAAAGTGACTTGGATGCTGTGCAAATGTGGTTATCTGAAAAAAACATAATAAGCCCTAGGATTGAAATTAAATGCAATCTCGTGTCGCATGACTTAACTCTCATTTCACATTATCACTCGTGCCACTTGGGGCCGATAAATCTGGTGCGTGTTCGCGGCTAAATAAAGGAAGAAATATTACGTAGTTTTTCAACTTACTACTTTCAAAGATCCGTTTGTAGTTAAGCTAATCTTACGTACACGATCTTTCCGAAATAAGACTTGAAAAAATAAACTTATCTTTTGTTAATTTAGCAATACAAATTTCATCGAATACACTAACGTTTGCGGTCTGAGGTTTACTAAATATCATGAAACTAATACCTAGAACGAACATCCTCTAACTTTGAGATAAGTTCAATCAAACAAGTCAAACGAAATTCAATACCACCTGTTGACATTAACAAGGTTGTTTTTTGTCAGCGTGAAATTCAACTAGTTTGCCGGATTAGATAATGCATTTGCATTTATCCATTTGCGATCTATCTCTCAAAATCACGATGCCTAAAAGAAGGTCAACTTCGAATGAAATACCATTTCTGAAAACTAGTTTGTTATATCTTGGATCAAATTAAATGACACATTTTTGTAATTTTCGTTCATTTTTCGGTTGTCATTACTGTGAATTTGCAAATAAGGTTGCGAAAACTGTGATTGTGCGTCTTTGATGAATGCTAATATAGAAACGGGTCAAGCCATGCATATCGATGTGAATAAAATGATGCATTTTGAGGGACCTCAACAACATTTTCGGATAACAAAATATTAATAAAAAGGGGTTGGTTAAAATAGATACGAACCGGCTTTTTTCGCATATGCACATCACCGGACCGATTTTTGTTTATACTGATCACAGATAGCGTACAAAATGAGCTTTGCCCTACATTGAGTGTATGATATTTACAGCAAAATGTCTCTGTTAGTTTTTGTGAAACGGATCCTTATCGTATTGTGAAAGGCCTAGAGGTATTAACAACACAAAACTAGTTACTGGTGAATTTGATTGAGAAGCAAGCAACTACATATATTAAATTCAACTATATACGCATAACAAGCTGAATAAGGCATTTCTAGCGTCTTGGCTATGTCAATTTCAATTAGAAAGGCTATGAAGTTTGCCATATTTAAATAAGTGATTCCCCCTGTTAGCTGCTAACGACTAAGTTGGGTTGTTATCTCAAATTTGCAGCTAAAAAATACTCTTAATTAGGAACATATTGTATACGACAGCATCAGATGGTGTCCATGAGATCGTTCATTTGATGAACTTTTGACGATAATTTCAAACCAAATGTTTGTTCGCAAAAACATGATGATGCCTTGCACATCATTTGAGTCAGTGGAATGTTAATATGGAAATATTTTTTTTATATACAATTCGATACACACACCCCTCGACCGGTTTTGCGCTGTTTGCGCACATCAGGTTGGGATAATACGACCGGGATAAGCATGCGCTTGAAACATTGGGAAAATTGGTAAACACGTTGTGCTTGTATACTAATTTTGGATAAGGCTGGTACGACCAACCTATTCAATCACATGAGCCCACACTCATGTAGACCGGCCTAAACCCATGAGCATGAACATAACAGCTCATTTGCATGCATTTCAATCACACACACCCAACGACCGGTTTTGTGCTGTTTGCACTCATCAGGTAGGGAGAGAAGGATTAAGAACCGCATGCGCTTCAAACAGTGGAAGAATGGTAAACAAGTTTTGCTTTTATGCCACTATTGGATAAGGTTGATACGATCATTTTGTTCCATCACACTCATATAGATAGGGTTTAAACTAATGTTCATAAAAAATGCTCATTTGCATGATTGAACTTGTTGTTTGTGCTTAACTTACCCAACAGTGGCATACAGGCGCAACCTTTTTAACCTTCTTCCACTGTTTCATCTTGAGTGACTCACCTGAGAAATATCCTAAAAGCACTCGCTTACAATAACGATTAAATCCAATATATTGTGATGCTCGAATCCCCATGTTTTACTTACCAAAACCGGTTTTTGGCCTTTTGCCCTCATTATATCGAGACAGTAAGATCAGCCTACTACACTAGTAGACTGACCTGTTCGTTCGAAGAAATTCAGGCAATATATTTAGAATGCACGGTAAGCAAAATAGATAATTTTCTAACCATGCAGATAGATCGTGCATGAATAACGACATCGTTATTGAAATGAGAGTTAAGAGTTTGGGTGTTATAGGTTTTGTAACGTTCAAAATTAATTCTAAAACTATCATATGAAAAACCAAAGCGTGTAATTTAGCGGTTTGCTGTGAATTGAGACCTTGGAATTGACTAGATTAATAAACTTGTTTTATGGAGAATTCCAATTCTGGTTATTTGTGAACCATATAGCGTCGATAACCTTTCATGTGAGATTAACACTCGGCCAATACCAGAAGGCCTGTGGTTACGAATCCAAATTGATTCTGCAGGTCCGATTAAAGGTATATATCAGTTCGTCATTGTTGATGCGTATTCGAAGTAGCCCGAAGTGTTTCCAATTATAGTTGCTTCAACTCAATCGGTGCTATCCACTCTAAAAAATCTATTTTCGATATTTGGAGTGTCTGAGTCGATTGTGTCCGACAACGGTTGAGAATTTACATCTTCTGAGTTTGAACATTTTTGCAGGTCGCGCGGATTAAAACATGTCTGTTCGCCCGCCTAACACCCCCAGTCAAACGGACAAGTTAAAAAGTTTGCAGACACATTGAAGCGAGCAAGAGCCAGAACAAAGTTAGATATTACGTATCACGACTTCTTGGACACATTCTTATCAACTTACATATCAACACCGATACATGCCACAAACGATAACTGGTCACCAACAGAACTATTTTTGGGAAGGAGGCTAAGGCAGACATTTCATGCCTTAAAACCAGTAACTGTGCGACAACGGAAATACAGTCCTAAGATGGAACAACAGTTTAACAAATATCATGGTGCAAAACAGAGAATGTTCAAAATTGAGGATAGAGTTTATATACGTAATATGCGATACAATATGGAGGATTGGTTACCAGGAACAATAGTCAAGAAAGTTGGAAAAGCAATATACAGAGTACAAGTTGATAACCTAATATGGACACGCCGTATCGATCATTTGAGACAGCAAAACGGTGAAATAGCGAAAGCAAATCTCCCCTTGAATACGATTCCACTTGAAATTTTAACCGAAACAGAAACCAGACCACAAACTCGTAACGAAGTACCAAAAAATACAACACCTGCAACACGCCGTTTTTCAACTCGTACCAGGTAAACGGTCACTCGTTTTTCTGTCAAATCGCGATACCCGCGTTATGAATCAATCGTCCCGTGTTAATTTTTTCAAAAAGGGTGTGTGTGTTGTATAGACAGTGAACGAAGTATCGATTAATCTTCAATCAAGATCGATCGTAAGTTTAAATTGTGATTTGGCTGACTGTGGGATATTCGCTAACTCGCGAACTGTGTGTTATTTCATACCTTCGTTCAATACACGAGTTTGATTACGGTTGTGTTCTGTCGAATCCACGCCTGAGTCAGTAGTATCAACCCACCTTCTTTACAAGTACAGTTTATTCAAATGTCACATAAACGAAGATCAAATTCACAATGAATAACTCCCTGTCAGCTAACTCGAAATAATATTCAACTCTAAATAGAGTCGAAACTTCTAATTATCCAGCATGTCAATGACAGGATTATTTTAAACACAACACGTACAAATATTTAAACTTTGTACACGGGAAAATGAAAACATAGAAAACGTTGCATGTTACTTACTTATTCACTTCAACTTGTTTACGTGTAAGCGATATTTACAAAGTTTTATTAAATGAAATACCACGTTTCAGTTTTACTTGAAATCATTATTGTCAGAAATTGTGCTGGTCAATTTTTGCAGCGTTTTCGGACCTTGGAATATTGGAATAATGAGCATTCTTAGCATTGGTAATATTATAAATTCTATCTGTTATAAATGTGATCCAATCACAGTAAATTGTATAGCTTATTTCGACTTATGCCAAACTTTAGCTTTCTCCCGGATCAAACAATTTCATAACTGAGCGCATTCACAAAATATAGTGACTTCTAGTGTCGTTAACCGAATTATATTTGACAAATAAGTCGCATCAGGTAACAGTTGTGTCATTTTTTAACCGCGTTGTGAACAGAAATTCAATGAAGGATTTCGAAGCAATATACAAGCTCATAGTTGCATGTTAAAAATACTACACTACAAACGGAATTTTCATTTAGTGTTGTCGTGCTTTGTTTTGAACCTCTACATACTAATTTGGTAAAATCAAACATTTTAATTATATTTTAAATCAGAACTTGACGACAACGTGGGAGCTATCCCTGATTCAACCCTCAAATATTAACGAAGTATTTTTGGATCTGTGGTAATTGTGAAGTTACTTGCTGTTCCAATTGAATCATGAATCTTAAAATTGAGAAAAATATTTTCGCAACTTGATTTTTCTAAATTACTCAATTAAGTCAATTTGTTATGGTGACATTGATTTCTGATGTATATCGGCATATAACTTTGATTAGGTTCTAAAGAAATTTTTATTTAATAATAATCCTTAAACAACGAGTAAGGCTATGATTTTCATGAAATATGAAGTTTAACAAAAATATTGCTGATTGTGATTCGTTTCTGAATATATTTTATTGAGACTCGTAAAAATTGCCTGAAGTGTATTATCTGAGATTATTTAAAGAAGTTCTGCAGAATAAGCGTTGAAATTTTATTATAAAAAACTCACTTTAGAACGATCGAATTCACGAGAACTCCCATCTTGGGATTCCTTTTGAGCATATGCATCCAATCCCTCAACTTGCGAATAGGCAGATCGCAACTGCCCACCGACAGTATTGAGTCGCAGAGAATCGTTTAAATCATCACATTTTCTTATGTCCACACCAGCGATCTGACACTGGAAATCCGAGAATGACTGTTCACATTGATGGATATTTATTCGTGGGGTTTTGTCAGATTGGTTATTATCAGCAATAAGGGAATTTCGAAGTCTTTGGATTTCAAATTTGGGGTTGAAAGCCCTAGGATATTGCAGCATTGATCAATCAAAAAACAATTTCTCAACAAAATGGCGGATGTACTTTATTTAATCGTATCCGTGACTGTTGGATCTCCGAATCAGATAAAACGATTTAACTGAGTGTTATTGCCCAAAAATCCAAAAATTGTCAACTTCAAAAGAGCAAGTAACCTTTAAGGTCGAATTTGATTTATTTAAGGGTTAAAACAAAACCTAAATTAATTTTCTCATTTGATGATTTCTATGTATTTAATCTCATGTTTCGATTTTTTTCGAAATTATAGTATGCAGATGATGATTGTTTAAATAGCAATCAATATTGTTCAATC
>JACCGJ010006454.1:0-19619 GCA_013407085.1 Atriophallophorus winterbourni
TTCGCGTAGATGATTCGGTTATTTCAGAGTGGGGGTCGTGTGGATCACCTGCGCTCGAGTGTGCACAGTCCAAGTCTGGTCAGTCGCTGCTCAAAGATTAAATTATTCAATCTGGTAACCATTTTGGTTGCCTTGTGATAAATTCGTTCGAGGAGCGAGATGTTTTTTCCATCCATGGCGTCCAAGCTTGTACAGCGTAGTCAATGACGGGATGTATGTAAGTGTTTAGTAATTTCGCGAGTGAGTGTGGTGGGAAACGTCCGGAAATGCGTTCCAGTAAACCTAGCAAGCTGCACGCACGCTTGTAGACGACTTCGCACTGTAGGCTGTACTTCAAAGTGCCAGACACCAAGATTCCGAGATCTTTTTGTGATGTACTCCATTCAAGCGGGTGGCTGCCAAGTGTGTAGGTAAAGGGAAAGGGTTTTCCGACTTGCAACATTTTGCACTTGCGGAAATTAAATGGCAGTTTGTTTAGGATTGACCACTGGTGCAGCTTATTCAAATCTCCTTGCAGAACTTGACAGTCCTCGATAGAGTTGACCTTCGTCCAGATTTTTACATCATCTGCGAATAAAGCTTGCTTACATGCTAGTAATTTCGGTAGATCGTTTATAAATATGAGAAACAGTATCGGACCGAGAACCGAACCCTGAGGGACTCCGCTCGTGGCTTCAATTGTTCGAGAAGTTCCACCATCTATTCTGACTTTTACTTTGCGTCCAGACAGGTAACTTGTGAACCATGTTAGTAGGTTTCCGATGACGCCAACATTCTGCAGCTTCTGAAGCAGTAAGGAGTGATTCACTCTGTCGAATGCTTTAGATATATCTAAGTAACCGGCATGGACGGAACCCCTTGGTCTAGTGCTTGCGTCCAGTCATTTAGAGTCGTGAGCAAGTTAGACAGGCATGAATATGTTTTCCTAAATCCGTGTTGTGTGAAAGTTATTAGCTGATGGTTCTCGAGATGTTCAACAAGTCGTTCACACACCAGGCGTTCCAAAATTTTAGAAACCGCTGAAAGAATCGTCACGGGGCGGTAATTCGCCGGATCGGAACGACTGCCCCCTTTGTAGATTGGTGTGATAACACCGGTTTTCCATTGAGTTGGTACGGTTCCCGTATTCAATGAGTGCCTGAATAGACCACTTAGTGGGCCACAAGGCTCCAGCTCGCATGACTTCAGAACAGCGGGTGTTATTCCATCCTATCCTGGTGATTTGCGAACGTTCAGTCCGCGTTAATGCTTTCGCACAACCGTAGGATTTACCTCGATGTTGCTAAGGCATTCGACTTGTAGTGGGTGCGGCAAAGACGTCAGCGTTGACACGTTCTTTGGACAAAATACTTGCTCATAAAATGATATTAGGGCATCAGCTGTATCCTTGACATTATCAGTCAGTCCGTTCTCTGTCTGGATAGGAAATACACCTGGCTTAACCTTGGTCGCGGTGTTTACGATGGTGTACAGCAACTTAGGATGTCGTTCCATCTGGTCGATCAGCTTCCAATGGTGATATTGCTTGTCTTCTCGAATTAGGAACGTCACCTTGTTACGAAAACTACGAAAGTGTTCCCAAGATGCGTCTGTTCGTATTATATTGTGTGCAGCCCATGCGGAATTTTGCATGGCTATCCACTTCCGAGTGCGGCTTCGGAGTTTGAAGCAAAATGTTCTTGATTTCCTTTTGGGAACACAGGTAGAATTTTCGTCTAGTTTTGTACCGATATAACTTAACAGACTAGAACAATGAGTATCTGCATTTGTAAGATCGAGATGTTTTTCCTCCATAATCGTAATGGCACCGCGAAGGCCGAAGTAATCGACTCTCCTGATAAACTTAACGTCGCCCGACGCCCTTCTGGCGTTGCACACGATTTCGAAGGACAACACAAGATGGTCACTTAGCCCCAAAGGACTATGATACTGCACTGACTCCACTGCTGTTGCTTCGGAGGTTAAAACCAGATCTAGAATTGATGATTCATTGAGGCCCCTTTGTCGAGTGAATGAATGGACATGGTTGTATAGGGGAGTGAAAGTGATTATCTCACGGAATTTGTACTCAAGGGATTGCTGAGTATGCACACTTTTGGTGTAGAGATGTGGGAGGTTAAAATCACCCATTATTAACAATTGGCATCCTCTAAGATTTCCAGCGTTGCGCATCATTTGTAACAACGTTTCATTGTGTGCATCGGAAGAGTTGGGCGAACGGTAGATCACACCAAGTATACAGTTCTCTCCAGTTTCCAAGCGAAAGCTACACCACATAGTGTCCTCTAGCTCAAACGTTGTGTCAGGTACAGCTGTGCATTGAAGACGTTCGTTATAATACAAAGCAACTCCACTACCTGATCTTGAACGGTCTCGTCGAAGTAAGATCATGTTGGAAAGTGCCATCTCGCAATCGTCCACCTGATCGTAAAACCATGTTTCGGTAACAGCAATGATGTCAGCAGAAAACTGAGAGTTAAAGTGGGATAATTCGGAGATTTTGTTCCGCAAGCACTGTGCGTTTGTGTATAGGCATTTAACAGCGGTTTTCGTGTGTAGCGAGCCTATGCGGATGATGTTTGTATGTCCGACCCCCTGAGAGCCGGACTATGATGTACTCGGTCCGAATCGGTTTGAGCCGGACCCACTACGTTTTTTGATGTATTGATTGCTTACGTTTCGGTGAGAACGCTGCCGTCTACCGCACCCAGTCGCGAGTGTGTCTCACTCATGGTACTTGGCCTCGGTGGACAAAGTCTAATGTCTTTCGGTGAAGCACGTTTTGCGTTTTTCCATTCGGACTTGACAAATTCAGCCATGTCGTTAGTTAAAAAGGTAATCCTGAGAGGTTTCGGTCCGTCTCCTTTATAGTTTATTGAAAAAGACACCCGGTAAGTGTCAGTGATCACAACGTTAGAAATATTAAGCAAAGACGCAATGTAACGCCACTGCTTGAAGTCATGATCTGCTGTTTCCTGTCCCGATGCTTCAGTGGTATTTTATGGTACCTCAAGTAGAACCATACTCCGCGATACCGTTTTTTCCTTAGTGTTTGAGGCACCCTTCCGTTCCGACCATGGCACATCAGGATATATCCGGCAATTTGAATTCGGATCCGTCTTTAGTCGGTACGAATTTTGCAGTATGTTTTCCATATCAGCCTCGCACTTCAGTGCGACGCTTAGTAACCGAGGTTGATCACTATGAGGTGAGGAGAAATGGCGAGTTAGACGAATAAATTTGTCAAGTGTAACATGCCGAATTTGCAATTATTGACAAATTTGAGACCATATATCGAGGTCGTGTTTGTGTTTTCTATCTAACAAGCTCTCGCCGGACTCTTTGACATTCGTACATATTACGCTTAACGAATAAGAATGCTTGTCGCGTGTCCGGTCATTCTTCATAGAATGTTAGGCTTTTTGATTTAGGTTTAGTGTGCCAGGCTCAGTTTGTGCAGCTGAGGTCGACCGCAAAAGCATTTCTCTGTATGATTTTTGTACCACCGGGGGCGTTTCAGTTGGTGCCGAATCGGTGCAGATAACATTCAGCGAACTATTTTTCGTGGCAGCTTTGGCCAAAGGAGCGTTCGACGTAGACGGTTTCTGCTTCAAGGCCTTTTTAAGTATCACGTCAGTGTCGCGTAATTCAACCTTTTTAAAAGCACTCTTTGGCGGTGAGTTCGAGCGTGTTCCATTATCCAATTCAACTGTTTTAGTCTTGATTATTGATCGCAGAGTATTCTTTAAATTTGCAAGTTCCTCTTCTATTTTCAATAATCTATTCTCTATTGTATTAGTCTCGTTTCTAGCAGAGAATTTGTAGTGGACCGAAAATATAAGTCTAGCACTACACACAAAATGGCAAAAATGGAAAGAACTCACTAAAAGACCAAAGGAGCAAATGTCCAAATAAAGATCCAGAGAAGTCCAACGATAGCAAAATAATCCACACAGGAAAAGTCCAAGAGATGATGGAATCCAAGGTGCAGAAAGCGCTGAAATGTTGGAGGATCCGTTAATCACATTTCCGGCACGCGGCGACCCACGCAAATTCCGCAATCGCGGAAGAAGTCAAAGTCTGTGTTCCAAATTGTATTAACCGCCAAAAAGTGTATTGTACAAGCATTGGTACAAATGAAGTGTACATGGCCGAAAAAGGAATATTCATGCACGGCCAAAAATTGTATGTACAAAAAGGTACAAAGTGAATGCAGTTCGCTACAAATTGTGTACTCTTGGGATTACGATTCGCTATTGAATTTCTACAGTCAATACAGAAATAGCAAACGGATGGGAGGTTTTTATCATTCACGATCTTTACACACTCATCGGTCAAAGTCTCATCGCAGGCCACGTGCACATGTATATCACAAAAAATAAATTTACCCAAAGCACTATCATTGCTTACCGGGTACAGGCACTCGGCGCAGAGGTCAAGGTGGTTTGATGTCGATGTCGGGGGAACAACCGTCGTATGCACACCATGATCGATCGATTTTTTCGCGTGGGTGTTGGATCTCGTGACTCGACCACGCATTGTAGGCTGAATTGAGACGACCGGTTGAAGAATGATCGTCCGTTCGACTGGTCGATTTAGCTGGGTTATAATTCTTGATTTGGTCATTTTGCGAATAATCCGTGGATGCTCTACTTCAATGGAGTATTCGAAACGGTCTTCAGCTCTCAAGATTCAAGATTCAAGATTCAAGAATTTATGGTCACAAAAGCACATAGCTTCATAATTACCATATCATAGTAAATATACGTTCAGGAAATAGGTATAAAATAAACATGTAATGTCAAGTATAGTCAAGTTGTATAGTTACCATGAGTCAATACGCAGGTGTCGTCAAATCGTTATGCAACAAATAAGTATCCAAATTTCGAATAAACGTTTCGATGCTGGGAGAGATGACAAGCGCTTCAGGGAGGGAATTTCAAAGGAAACAGACACGTACACAATAAAAATATCGGCGATAGCTGATACGGGAGTGGGGAATTTGCAGTGTCGCTGAGTGGCTGCGTGTATGACGTGAATCACGGTATTCTAATAAATGTTTTAAGGGATGATGTGGGGTATTTAATATTTTGTATGTTAGTATCACATCGCTTCGAAGGCTTCTTTGAAGGGGAGTGGGGAGCCTCAATTTTTGCAATCGTTCCTCGTACGCTAGTTAACGGAAACCTCTTACGAGTTTGGTTGCGCGATGGTATATTTTGTCAAGCATTATTATATCCTTTTTAGCCACGGAGTAGAAGCTTGTGATGCATGTTCCATGGTTGGAATTATATAGGCGTTCATGATGGTGGGCAAAGTTCCAGGCGAGAAGGTTCTGAAGATCCACCAATAAATTTACTTACAAAAATTTCCAATGTATCATACCAAAAGATTCGATCATCTCAAATAATTCACCAATACAACCAGCACAATGTGTAGGTGATGTAGCTTATCAATATTCTGGATCACTTACATTTCATGAACAAATTTGCTACTCGATATCTGAAACCAAAAAGAATATAGGTTTACTTCATAGATTCATCTCTTTGCCCAAGTGCAAGCTGGAACTTTACAACTTACATACACTAACTTTATTAGATTACTGCAATATTATATCTAGCAACATTACTCGGTATGATAGTTATGCTTTAGGAGGCATCCAACGTTCTTTCACACGATCCATTACCACAATTTCGGATAAGCATTCATGTAAGGAAAGATGTCAGATCCTAGGATTGGAACCATTATAGTTTCGAAGAATAAAACAAAATTTTGTACTCTTTTACAGAATATTGAAAAAAGATATGATCGGCATTTATTTACAATTAGATTTCAAAAATTCTGAAGTATTTAATCATCGCTATTAAAACAAAATAGGTATACAGAAAATCCACAATCGTGTACGAAAAGATTTCTTTAGTTATACATATTCTCGTTTATGGAATTTACTTCCCAATAATATAACATTGAGCACTTCACAAACGGAATTCAAAAAGCAACTCAACTCCTTTTTATCTCCGAAAAAAATAGGTAAGCTTGTAACGTCTGTGACGTGAGTAACGCGTATTCCATCCGTTCCTTAGTTCGACAAATTCAAAACCACAATTCGGATGTTATACGGTACTTTAATTAGCAACAATTACAACAGCAATAATTATACAAACCTCAACTGTAAGGGAACGTACAGCAAATCGGAGACAAAATACTCCAGAATCAATTATATCAAATGCAAACAAGTTCAATGACGACCAAAATTGCCGTCCAAAATGTCTATCAAAGACAAGACACCCAAAAGTGGTGTCAAAATGCAAGTGCCCAAAATGACAACCAAATTCAACAACAATGACCGACAATGGCCGAAATGAACAATTCAAACAAATAATTGACCGAAGGCGTGTAAAGGAAAGATTTACAATAGCAAGTTTTTAATAACAAAAGAAATGTTTTCCATCAAATACAGCATAAATATAAAATACCGGAAAATATAATCAACAAAATTTAGATTCTGGAAATCGTTTCAAAATATAAGGTAAAGACGAAGGAAAAGGAAGAATTTCATAAAGTTGCATCTTACACCTCCGGCCAAATTCTTCCTGGGACCCTAACGTAAAAACCCAGAATAGCAAATGACTTTATTTATTGGCGAGTCACACACGCCACGTTGCATTGTCATCATTTGACACATGTGGCTTTTTATAGGGAAATAGTTTACCAGACTAAGACTCACCACGTCCTTTGGTTCTGCCACCGTTCCTTACAAAAAGCTTATGCGTGCATTCCCAACCGAACGAGCCTTGTGTATTTTATCTTCAAATAGCGACATCTTGCGCCATCTAAACAACTCTAATCTGCGAATTGAAATAACTGTATCCGGTGTCCGAAACACAAATGGCTCATCGGGTACACAACCGAACGTCTTGCGCCACTCATATGAATAGTCACGCCGACCATCTGTAGCCCCCACTTCGGCTGATTCACTGTCATGTGAACCAGGCCTACTATTCATTTTGGCTGATTTGTTGTCGGGTGAGCCAGGCTTAGTCTCCATCTGACTCGAATTAGTGTTGGGAAATTCAGTCACAAAATCCGACTGAGCTAATTCAGTGTCAGGTAACTCAGCTTCCTGATCACAACCGACAACACAAAGGTCAAAGGTCAACACGCAGGCCCCTGCAATATCCAACCCAGCAATGTCTTCGTTGCGAACGGACGGCCTCTCCCACCGAGCCGCTGTTCTAACGCCCAGTGCGCTTCAGGAACGTCGCAACCAATCAGCACTGTCACCAACTGATCATGAACGTCAAATAATTCAACGCCCTTCAAATAATCATAATGTTTACGCAGAGCGCTAGTTGACGATTGGGACGCATGCGGCAAGGTTTCTACGGTGTAAGCATTTGAAACCTGAATGACTTCTCCACCATCTGCAGAGAGAATATTTAAGTTCGGACGGGAGCAGTTTATTACCCGTTGATTGCCCAAAGTTGTAAGCGACACTTGAGCAGGGCACTTAGGCATACAAAATTTCTCAACAAAACTCTGCGAGATCAAAGTTGTATCAGAGCCATTATCAAGTAAAGCCACGACTGGAACAAGTCCAACTGGCGTGTCAATGTTCACTGTCAGGTAGCCTAAGCTTACTGCTGTACTGAGAGCAGTAACACTGCAGTTTATACTTTTAGTTGCTCATTAGGACGATCATAATGCAGCGAAGAATGGTGTCGTCTACTACAACCTTCAACGGGGCAAGTATTCGTAATCTTGCAATCGAATGCCCTGTGAGACCGGCATAAGCAAACGTAACATATTCCATGCTGCTTAGCCATATTCCATCTGGCTTTTACGTCAGCCTCCTGATAAACAGGACAATCTTCTATCTTATGAGGTCCTCTACATTGAAAACATTCAACCAGCATTGGCCTCGGTTCCCTCGTAGTCATAAACACCCTCCTTCCATCTGGCATTCTTGGTTTCTCTGATGGCTTCGAAGAGACAGATGTTCTATCTATTAGCATGCCAAATCTGCTCCTGGCAATTCTTGCTCTCCGAGATACGAACTCGGTCAGACTGGCAAAATCAACTTCTGACCCGTCAGCAAGCATTGTATCCGCTGCGTCAGCCCACTGCTGTTGTAACGCAACAGGGAAGCATTTCACTAATCCTTCCAAAGTTGTGACTGAATTCAAATCAGCGTCACACTTCATTTGCTTCAATGTGATTTGGCAATTTTCCATTTTTATGGCCAAATCAGACAAACCATCGACTTTGTTGGAAAGTCTTCTAGCTTCATCAAGCAACTCCTCTAATGTTGACCTGGCAATTACATGTGGTAGTCCAAACAAATCTTTCAAAATCATCTTTGCCCGCGTATAACCCTCAGTGGGTTGTAGCATGACACATGCATCAATTGCTTTTCGAGCCTTGCCCCGACAATAATACATCAAATACAACAGTCGCTGGCCTGGATCCATAAGCCTCGACTCAATGTAACATTCAAACTGTTTCAGGAACTTCCAATAGTCTATTGGATTACCGTCGAAGTAGGATAATTCTACTTTAGGCAATCCGATACTCATGTTCATCGCTGGTTGCAAATAGCTTACCGCCGAGTCGAACCCTTCAGTTTTGCTACTTGTACCGGCGATCAAGTTTACTTCTTCAGCGACTCCTCGTCGTTCCTTTGTCAAGCGCTCTATCGTTGATCTAGCAGCATCTAAATCGCGCTTTAATTGTAACACTTGTTGAGAACTCGCAATGCTATCTCTATCATCATCGTTTTCCTTAGAAGCTATCTTAGAAGATATCTTAGGCATACTAGATGAAACAATATACAACAATGTTCCAAAACGACAAAAAATAAATAAAAAGGGGACGTCACCAAAGTTGTGAACAGGGATTGACTGTCAAATGTTCAATGTCACGACGATCGGGGAGTTCTTCGCCAATTTTGCTCAATATAGCTTCAATTGAACGAACCAAAATGCGTATTTTCTCCGGTTGAGACAAATACTGTACCAGTCAGAAGACAAGTTGTGATGCGAATCCAATTGGAACGATCCAACTTGAGCACAGAAAGCGAATTGATGCAATTCACGAGTTGAGTACCGTATTTTCTCCAATTGAGACAAATACGGTACAAATCGAATTCCAAAATTGAATACTGCTTCGACGAACCAAAGTTGAGTACTGTAACGTCTGTGACGTGAGTAACGCGTATTTCACCCGTTTCTTAGTTCGACAAATTCAAAACCACAATTCGGATGTTATACGGTACTATAATTAGCAACAATTACAACAGCAATAATTATACAAACCTCAACTGTAAAAGAACGTACAGCAAATCGGAGACAAAATACTCCAGAATCAATTATATCAAATGCAAACAAGTTCAATAACGACCAAAATTGCCGTCCAAAAAGTCTATCAAAGACAAGACACCCAAAAGTGGTGTCAAAACGCAAGCCAATTACAAGTGCCCAAAATGGCAACCAAATTCAACAACAATGACCGACAATGGCCGAAATGAACAATTCAAACAAATAATTGACCGAAGGCGTGTAAAGGAAAGATTTACAATAGCAAGTTTTCAATAACAAAAGAAATGTTTTCCATCAAATACAGCATAAATATAAAATACCGGAAAATATAATCAACAAAATTTAGATTCTGGAAATTGTTTCAAAATATAAGGTAAAGACGAAGGAAAAGGAAGAATTTCATAAAGTTGCATCTTACAAAGCTATTTAATATTAATAGTACTTGTTGAAATAAACTGCTGTCCATCGTCTTTTCATTCGATTGGACATGCAACACGCAATAACTCTCTCAGCTTTCGGTGATGAGACCTCTCCCATCTTCCATTCACGATTACACACGCCTGTGTTACTTACGAATCAATCCTGTTAGTGACGGGTGTTTTCAAGCACACCTCCGAAAGAATCTGGGCACTCGTTTCGACTTATACGGCATTATAGGATTTTATTATTTTTAGCCATAAAATTTTTTAAATGACATATAACTTTTTTCTTCAGAATTTACTTTTCAGAATTGTTGAAATTCGACTAAATACACTCTCCCAATTCTTGAAATGGCGATACCGCTCATATCTCCGTGACTCGATGAAGTGAACTCCCCATACCCTCATCTGTGTTCAAAAGTGCATTTGGTACATCATACATGAATAAACATTGCGATTCTGTCCTACCCAAACTGTAATTAACCCATTTCAAACATTTACTGTTGTTTTTGTAAAAAACATGAATTTTTATCATTTATTTTTCCAATATTCTATCAATTTTATGTTTTATACAAACTACCAACAGCACGGATGTCATCCGACTGTTTTTTTGATTGCTAACGAAAAAATATGTATTTATGTTCGACCTCAACATTTGTAAAATTACCGTTTTATTTGATGTACTCACACATGAAAACAAATGATTATGCATGGCATGACTTGGTGTATCCAAGAATATACCTTATTATTATTATTATAGTTACCAAGAATTGACCTGCACCCCCCTTCGTGTATTGTTACTACTAATGCTTCTTCCCACTCACGAGGAACCATTCCCGAGTGCAAACATGAATTGAAGAGCTTACATAGTGGTTCTGCAAGCACCGGGGCGAGATGTCTCAGCATAATTCAGTAGATGCCATCCGATCACTCAGCATTGTTAGCGCGAACATTAATAAGAGCTTTATACACCTCCGCCTCATTAAAGGACAAATAATCTAGTGCAGGGACAGCAGATGGAAAGTCAAGCAACTCAGACGGCGTGTGCAAAGAATTATCCCTTCGCTGAACGCTACTGAAAAACTTTGAGAAGTCAGTCGCCTCAGCTAGGTTACTATTAGCTACTACTACTAGCTACTAGTTTTGAGTTTTTGATGTTTACCCTAGTTTTACTTTAGATTGCGCGTAACTGTAAAACCTTTTTGGGTTGGATTTAGCGTCCCTGGCTAAGGATAACTCAACTTTCTGTTTGAGCACACACTGCATTTTGACACAAGCGTTTCGGGCGGTTCTGTAACGGACCCATATTGCATATATTGCCGCTATGAGCGATAACGTTTACGAATAGAACGACGAACACAGGTAGACCACCAGGGTGGCCGCTGGTGCTTATTCACGCATTGCAGTGGAGTATGCAGGTCTTGTAGCCCGTTAGGAAATTTGCTAATTCTGTCCCAGTTTTCAGTTACACTGGAATCACTTGAGAACAGAAGGTAAGATTTTGATGACTGTAAAAGTAGGCCCCAGTTAACACGCCTAAAATTACGTCTAGGGCGCGCAAGAGGTTTGTGAGAACGCAACACCGCTTCGAAGCCTAACATTACGTGGTCGCTTTTGCCAAGAGGTGTTAGTAACTTGAAATTCTTGACAGCTTCTGGCTGAGACGACAGCACCAAGTCAAAAGTGGATGGAGTGTATCCATCGCGGAACCTAGTGGGTCCGTTCACGTGAAGATGTAATCCATGATGGTGGATCCAATCGAGAAAAGATGCGGATTGCTCGGTGAGTACCCCTGAGGGAGCTGACCAATCTATGTATGGGAGATTAAAATAACTTAGAATGAGTACGCTTGGGGCTGATTGAAACAACCCGTCAAGCGTCTCAATCAGTTGACTAATTTCTCGCAGGGTTGCACAGGGCGTGACGTATACACAAGCAATCGCCAGTGCTAACTTGTAGCAAGTCAGGACACTAGTATTAACTTGGAGATTTTCACTAGCAAGCGATATCCCTGGGCCCGTATTGTGCAGACCATATTCAAGGAAAAGAGCCACGCCTCCGCCTCTTCTATCGCCAGGTCTATCGCATCTGATGACAAGATACTGTTCGTTGATACTAGTTGGCACCACATCATCCGCAGATAGACAGGTCTTAGACAGCGCTATTACCCTCGGGTGTAGCTCGGCTACACGAACAGAAAGTTCAGTCCACTTATTTCTTATGCTGCAAACAATAGCGTACAACACAGTGGCACTGGATACGTGCGCTTCTAAGCTCAGTCCTGCTTTGCCCTCGATCTGAGCACCCGGGGAAGCTGCACGTTTTTTGGCGTACTACTTAATGCAGGAAATGCAATATCGTGTGCATCTTGCACGACGGTAATCGAACGTTGCCTAACTATGGAACCCTCATTTATAACATGGAAGCTGCCACTAGAAAGGCTTGACTGACTTCCTTCTCCATTCAAGCTAAGCAGATCATCATCGTGCGCACCTGATAGCGAGATCCTAGGTGATGCACACTCCGGTGCGATCGTTGTTGATTTAGTGGCGTTAAGCTTCGCTCCAGGCTGAATGGGAGTGGATGAGATTACAGCTAAGTTAATCCCAGTCGGAGTTACAGGGTACTGTCACCTATCAAAAGGAGGGTTGTCAGGCTTCACTTAGAGTTTGTTTAAAGCGGCGTTAGTTATGTGTTCTGCCTTAGACAAAAACACATCGCGATCTGCCTGAAATTTTAACTCGACTAGGATCGGTCGAGGCCGGTTGTCCATCTTTCATCTACCCGCACGATGAACTCGCACCGTGGGAGTAGAAGACTTCAGCCCAACCATGCGAAATAGATCGTGGATAGACCTGCGGTCCAAATCTCGAAGAGATTTGAATTCCTTGATGAAGAGCTCTGCATGATGGAAAACTAGTACATTACGAGTTCTAGTTTTTCGAGCCGAAGATGGGCCATGCAATGTTTCATTTGTTTTCCGAAGACTGTACAGCTCCAGAATAATTTAATCGATGGCGTTGGAGCCGGAAACATTTGTATGTTTCTTTCCATGTTTACCGGAAGTAGTAGTCTTAGCCTGCCTTTTTGGAGTGCCTGCTGTATTGGACACTATTCATGAAGGTTGATAAGCCAAACGAGCGTCCAGAATTTCTGTCGGTGGAATGCTTCAAAGGAGTGCCCACCACTGCCAAAGTTGGTTAATTCTTTACTGGTATCCTTGTCGTATACGATAGCACGTCCGGTGTTATCCAGGCCGTCCTTCGGTCCCAGAATTTGTAGCTGCGACTGATAAAAACGGAAAAGGTTTCTCTTCACCAAGCCGGTGAGAGGTTAGCTATGAAAAGTATTGCGTACATTTAAAACATGACATTTAAAACGAGGCATTGTATAACAGGATTTTTTAATCGTGGTAGAGACCATATAAATTCAAAATGAACAAAAATGAAAAATTCTCTCGACAGACGACCTGTATATTCACGAAAAAGTCTGGGAACAACTCATGCCACAAGGTATCTAAACCCCTTTTAAATGCACCTATTGATGTGCAAGCGATTAGTTCCTCGGGCAGCTTGTTGCAGAAGCTTACCATTGTTTCACTGAGAAAGTGTTGCCTTAGATTTAGACGGCTGTGGTTCTTCGCGAGCTTTAATGTATGTCCTCTAGTTGAAGAGTTGATCGCTCGAGAGAACACGATTTGACAACTCTCGTCGCCTAAGCCATTAAGGATTTTAGATTAGCCATTTAGATTAGTTCTTACCGAACCGTTGTGAGAGCTCTCAGATTCATGCTTGCACCTAAGAGTGTTTTCTATTGAGTAGAAAGAAGCCATAGTATTGCCAATACACAAAGGGTTTGTAGGTCAAGTCTTGGTAACTATAGACCTGTCAGCATGACTAGCATCATCTCGAAAATATTTGAACAACTATTGCGTGACAAAATCTGCCAGCATCTTTGACGGCATTCTCTCCTGAGTGTAACTCAACATGGATTTCTTAAGGCTAGTTAATGCCTGATCAACCTTCTTATTTTTCTCAATACTGCCACTAAAAGGCTTGACGAGGAAAAGCCAGTCGAATCCATCTACATAAATTTAAGCAAGGCTTTTGATTCCGTTTGTCAACGCCGGCAAACGGAGAAGTGTTCTTTAGGAATTCAGAGTTCGGGTTGGATCCACATTGTATCTAGCCAAACCTACGTGATCAGTGGGGTCCCTTAGTGCCCAGTACACGGTCCACTTATATTCCTGATATTCATTGATGAATTGTCGTCTGCCTTGAAGTGCGCATGCTTCATTTTCGCAGATGATGTGAAATTCATCGGATCACACGATGAAGATATACCGATGCACAAATTTGAGCGGGACATAAACCGGTTAGTCCAGTGGGATCTCCCACTGAACCTTAATAAAAGCAAGCGCTTGTCAGCAATGTTTGATAAGATTTCTGTCCAGGGGTTGAGAAATTCTTTCAGTATTAACGCCGGACAGTGTGTTAGGGATTTTGCAGTACTGGATTGACCTGACTTCGAATAGGATGACCAATGTGCAGCTGCAGTTCAGCGTGCACGCAAATGCTATCAAGCAAAAGAGCTGATATATTCCTGCCCCTTTACAAGGCATTTGTTCGACCGCATCTAGAATATTGTGTTGAAGTATGGTGCCCTCACTACAAGAAGGACATCGTTCGACTTGAAGGCATACAACGTCTTGCGACTCCCATAATTGCAGGTCAACGAGGGCAACCTTACGCTGCACGTATGAAATCTCTAGATTTTTTCTCTTAGGAGCCGTCGTTCAAAAGGTGACTTAATTGAAAGCCTTGTGGTCTTGAAGGAATTGAGTGGCGTTCTAATGAATGACTTCTTCACCTTAATTCCCGAGCTGCGCATCCAGGGCCATTCACTTAAACGTACTAAGAAGCGATGTTGGAAACATTTTTCAGACTTTTGGTGGTAAATTTCTTGAACAGTCTTCCAGAAGAACTTGTATCATGCAGTTCCATCGCGACTTTTAAACATGGTTTGGAACGCAATACTTTTCTTATTGCTATGCAACTTAGGTACTTCACCCTTTTAGCGTTATCACTGAAAGAAAGTAAATGTTAGGGTTTTCTGTTTTCATACGCGATTCTTCTTCAGCTGATCTCTCACCGTGCTGGTGAACAGAAATTGCTTCTTCTTTTTCCAGCATCAATAATAATGCGGTGCTCGAAAAATAAAAGCCGAATAACATTTGGAAACGTGATCGTTAAAGATTTCAAACGGACAAAAATCGTTTTTGCAGTGGTGTGTGCAGCTTTCCAGCGAAAGAAATTTTGGACGCTAGATATGCTAGTGAGGCACTTACTTTCCTGTAAAATCTGAACTGAACTGAACCTATGACGAGTAGCGATGACGCCTCAACTCCGCTCTAACCCGTTCCATGTGATCATCCATCGCGTTAAACACGTCTCGGTCGTGAAGTGAGGTTGACTGCAAGACTAGTTTGATGAAACTATAAACGTGTATCATACGTACACCCAACGAATCAAGCTCTCGGAGGGAATTTCTGTAACAAGCAGTAATACAACTCTCTTTTGAATTGTATTTCCATTTCCCTAGATGTTTGTTTCAATCAATAGTATTCCGAATATACTTTTCTGCATGTAGTGAACTACTTTCACTTAGTATCTTCGTATTTTGTACATACACCTTTCGGCCTTGTATGGTTATTCGTTTTTTGGCCATGTATACTTCATTCGTATTAATGCTTGTACAATATACTTTTTCTTCAACAGTTGAACTGGGTTCTTACAAATAACCACAAAGTGATTCCTGGCCAAGTGCTCCAAGCGCTTATAAACGATCAATATATTGTCGTGCTCACAACCCCATTCCTTACACATCACTGGCTGTGATGAGTGAGTAAAGTTCTGATGTTAAGAGACGATTTTCATAGTTGGTGCATGCCAATCATGTGAGTGGACAGAATGTGTAATTTTTATAGTTGCACCATATCATTTTTAATAATATAGCCTCAAAGCCTGAATACATTATTCCAGATGCGGCCTTAATATTGTCATTTAGATTGGTAACAGGACCTCAGCTTTTCCGCATGTGAGAGCTGAGCGGTCGAAAAGGTTTCCTTCTGGTCCTTTGAGCCGCAGCAGCACATTGGTCAGCGCACTTATATGATTCCCAAGTCATTGTAGATTTTACCCAACGAAACTCCGTGCGGACTGAGGGCGTAGAGACATTCATATTACCTGCCAGTGTAGATAGCAAGTGATTGTTCTCGAGGTCAAGGGAAAGGTCCCACTTAGCCGCCTAATTTGTCACTGCTCGTACGTAATTTATCAGATCGGCGGTGTCCGACCTACCGATACTTTTACGTAATCAGCAAACACATAACAAGGTGAGCGAAGCTGGTTTGCTGGATCATCAATGAAAATGAGCAAGGGCCCCAAGACTGAGCCCTGGGGAACCCCAATTGTTATATGGACACTTGTGGAGTATGCATCATTCACCCTAACAAGATAACTCCACATAAAATGAGCAATTATTATCCAGTTTACAGTGGAACAGTTTGAACTAGAATATCCATCGCATAGTTCGGACATCATATAATCGAAACAAAGCAAATGATTGACTGGCGGTCGATAATGTGTTGTTGGGGCAGTACTCTCAACAATCTGGCGCTCCGCACTGATGTGAAAGTAAGTAACTAATGCTCATCTTATAACTACCAGTTAGTTAGATTTTTCTTTTTCTTCAAAAATGGTTTAACTTAAACCCCATTATTTTGTGGGCCGCAGTGTCAGCCGACCTTGACCTTGTTCACTAGGATTAGATCGATGTGGATACACCCTAGTAGGTAAATCGACCACTGATCCTAGTCATTCCTACGTGAAGTGACACACCGCAGGCTAACTATAGAATGTTTAACAGTAAGGTCAAATCAGTGGTGGTGGGTTGACTGTTATTTAGTCATGTAAACCCCCCTGCCTCGAGTATCACCCATTGTCTGACGAAGCTTCTGTATCAGAAGTGAAACGTTACCCAAAACCTGTTTTAACCGATTGCACTCAAATTTCGTTGCATTTGGAATACATGATCGGTCACAAACATATCCCAATTGATTGCCTAAACCCAATAACCGATTTTGTTGGAAATCCATTTGAAAACAACCGGTTATATGCAGTGCTTGAGTAAAAGAACGCCTTCAACACAGAGAATTTGTCGATCGACGTCAACATTACAAATCCATCGTTTCTTTTAATTCCGTCTACAGGTGAAGGTGGTAGCAGAAATATCGACGACAAACAGAGTTAACGAAGTCAAGTGAAGACCGTTTTTTAGAATCTTGAAAAACGCTACCAAAATGGGAGAATGAACATTTTCAAAAGGATGCAAACCCGCTTAATTTGCTCTAGAAGAAACAGAACCTGAAAAATTACATTGGTATAGCTGAGCATGAACGATCGATACCTAATTGAGTAGTCCATCATTGGTTTTATACCGTCTTGGACAGAGTTCAGAGTCAAATGATACAAGGATATCAAAAGAAAAACAATTCAAAACCGACAACAGTTTTTTTTATTTAAAAGAAAATATAAAACGTTAGCGAAACAAAATTGCGCGTATCACAGAGACCAGCCAGAATCAGAGAGAGAGAGAGAGCGCGCGCGGAACGAGAGCAGAAGATAAAATCCCTATTCCCGATGATACAAATACAGTGACGTGCAGACAAGCAGGAAAGAGACCACAAACAGCACGTTCAGCGTGAGCCCGAAAATCAGCATCGCAGACACCGTGGTCACCAGCATGGCGGATGAGATGATAAACAACCGGGTGATGTTGGTGGAATACTTCATGACGAATCCCATGAAGATGCCCACGATGGCTTGCGTGAACAATAGCAACCAGGTCCATAGATTGAAACCCAGGAAAGGGTTCCACGAGTTGCTTTCTGTATGCAAAATAGCAACACGGCGTATGGAACAATGAAGATGGACAATTGAGTACTCAACAGTCATAAAAGTCACTGGACTGCAAGGATAAGCATGAAAAGGGTGTAAAATAATCAATACATGGACTAATTTTCGAGCTCACATTTGAATTAACTACTATGAGGAGCAGATACTGTTCTTGGTTGCTGAACACAGATCACGCCGCCGGCGTGCAACTGACGCCCTACAGCCGAGTTCTGACTATCGTTGCAAGCGCTGCGGGAGAGATTGTTCCTCCCGAATCGGACTGTTTAGTCATTCAAAAAGCTGTAGAACATGAACATTCATGCGATTGTGATGTACATCCATGGCCGACATCAACTATGAAAGTGATGACAATGGGAAAGGAGGTTCAATATACGACCCAGCTGTGTCAAAAATCTATGTGCTTGGTTGCTAGATGCTATTCGCGCCCAATTCGCAGAGCCTGGTAGAAACGATCGGGTGGCCATTCCATGACGTGGCGCGCTGGGATGAAGAAACTCACCGTAGCGCTAGGCTCAGTGGGGCGCACTCGTTTACCTGGGTGGGGTCCAAAGGATCAACCTAATAGTCGGATGGAAACCTGGCTGGACTTGGTTCTCAGAGGATATATGAAAAGGCTGCCGTTAGAGCTAATCCCCCTAACCACTCCGGCGATGACAACCTCGGAACCATCGGCAAATATATGACCAACTAAAATTTGAATTTATTTACGAGAACTTTACCCGAGGGTGAAGAGTTAATGTATAACATTTGGCACAGACTGGCAACATTAAAACAGAACGGCAACACCTGCGGTGCTTGCAGTCACAATGATGGCCACGGCATATCGGCGACAAGGTCCAATTTTTACGCGCAACAGGAGATTTGTACCTGCGCTTAAATCTCACCATCGAGGGCATCAATTGTATGATTACTGACGAGCCACAAAGCATGAGAATTTCGCTCCAGAGACAGGTAAAGCAATTTCACAGTAAAAGACATTCGACTAGTCGATGCGTATGACTGCGATACATGCCAGCTGATGAATGTGATGTGTGATGCAACTAGATGTTCTCATTACTACAATTTGCTTCGCCTAGACACCTCCAGTAGATTGTCTATGCAGTGAGCTAAATATAAAGAATCGAATCAAAATACTACACGGAAAAATCAAATCAACGGTTTACCCGAACACTACGAAAGCTGTTGGCTATCGTGGACTAGAAACACTATAAGCTACCGTTTTAGCGGCTTTATGTACATTTCACCGGTCAAAAATTTACAAGCAAACGAACGAAGCTTACCCGGGCTGTGGAGTACGTCCGCAATGTACAAAATCCCATTCAAGATGATCCCGAAGATGTAGAGAAGACCATTTTGCAAGTGAATACTCATCTGAAAGGAGAGAAAAACAACAACATTGACAAGAAAAGGGACAGAAACCCCAAATCACCGTGGAGCAATCTAGAACAACACGTGTCACACGAGAGACGTTCCGTTCGCGACTTTACTCACCCAAGGTCAACTCTGAGCGGAAGCAACACGTGAGTAAGGCTCAGTCGTGCAGGAACACGATGTTCAAACAAGTGCACACCACACAAAAAACTCACTTTTGCCCGCTTCTTCATCACATACTCCGTGTAAACACCCGATAAACCGGACAGTGTGCAGTATAGCGCGATCATCATTATCCCAGTCGGTGTAATATGCAACCGGTGGAGAGCGGAGGCCTCCTCCTCAGTCGAATCTAACGGCGAGGATGGAGTTTTCTTGGCCAACAGACTGCCGTAGCTAGAAACGAGATTGAGTGTATAAGGAGGCACAGCGCAGTGGGAAATAACATGTTAGCTAGCTAAGTATGTATGAAAGCACAAGCCTGATCCAGGCAAAGTGCCGCACAGTTATAGACTGCATGTGGGCTAAGATACTGT